>SJYA01001190.1:200571-234931 GCA_006410615.1 Neotragus moschatus
TTTACAAAGGACTGACACAGTAGTCATGTGTGTGTTTTATGCATGTGTGTATAATAGATATAAAATAATAGATATATAATATATAGATATATATATTATATATATAATAGATATATAATATATAGATATATATAATATATATATATAATATAATAGATATTTTTTCTTAAAATAAGGGGAAAAAAGTAAGCAAAGGATTTCATATGAAGAACAAAAGACATGGTATGGTAGCCACACATGGGTTAACTGTACATGATTTAATACAGATAATTTACCTGAAAAGAAAGAAAGTGAAATTCAGTCTCTCAGTCATGTCGCATGACCCTGTGGGTTATAGAGGCCATGGAATTCTCTAGGTCAGAATACCAGAGTGGGAAGCCTTTCCCTTCTCCAGTGGATCTTCCCAATCCAGAAATCGAATTTGGGTCTTCTGTTTTGCAGGCAGATTCTTTACCAACTCTGCCATTAGGGAAATCTACTAGATTTTACCTACTACATCAATATTATTGTTTCTCTTTGTTTTAATTTGGCCATTTTATTTCTCTTAAATATTAGTTTGAATCATATACAGTTGTTTCCTATGATAAGGGGCAACACTGTTTTCAGTTGGACATTGATACTCAAACTGACAGTTATTCAAGTTAAAGCCATATACCAGGAAGCAATCTAGTAATTGTGACAGTTGGAAAATCCAGTAGACAGAAATTCCAATATCAATTGTAGGAGTACATTTTGAACCAATGGTTTTGGAGAATAGTATAATTGAGGGATACCTATCCATACAAAAATTTTCCTAATGTCCTGGAATTGTGACTGAGTCATAATCCTCAGATTGTAGGGGGATAATATTCTCAGATTAAAAAAAAAAAAACAACACCAAATTAACTTCCAGGATTTTGCAGGTGTCTACTTCAACTTGACTACCCTACACCTCTCCTTTCTGTATTCACTGAAGGTGGAGATCGATTGAGAGATAATTTAATTTCGTCTTGTGAATGGCTTTCCAGGGAAACAAAGGATGAGATCTCATACTAAAAGCCAAGAGAGAGGAAGTACTCACAAAAACTGAATGGAGACTCTGAAAGAGGATTGAGTTGGCATTTCTTTCCTGGATTGAGCATCTAACAGAAATTATATATGTTCCTAATTTTTGTGTGTAACCTGAACAAATATAGGATAATTGGAGAGAGGTAGGTTGAGAAAAGGTTTGGGTTAGGCAGTGTAATAGCCTGAAGTTGCCTTATCAAGAATCTGTAAAATTCTTGCAGAAGGACTGTTCATCATGGAAGGTAACATACATACGCTACCATATGTAAAATAGATAGCCAGCTGGAACTCGCTATATAGCACAAGGAGCTCAGCTCCATGCTCTTTGATGGCCTAAAGGGGTGGGATGGTGGGGAGGGAGGCCCATGACAGAATATATGCATGCATATGGCAGATTCGCTTCATTGTACAGCAGAAACTAACACAACATTGTAAAGCAATTATATTCCAATTAAAAGATAAGTAGTCATTTTATAGAGGATTGCAACAGTAAATGTTGCATGATGAACTATCAATCATAACTTACGAGATGAGATTTAAGAGACTGATTTTAAGACAAACTTCTCATATCAGAGAATTGTGCAGTGAGGAGGTCTTTCAAGGCACTGTGAAAAAAATTATACACACACACACACACACACACACACACACATACACAAAAGACAGCTGGTACTTGAACACCTACAATATATCTTTCCTAACTATGGCTTCCATGGCTAGGAACAGCGTGTTAGAGAAGTGCAAGCCCAAACACAATAAGACAAACCAAAGACAAATTTACGACTTCTCCACCCAGTTGGTTAAAAGACCATTTGCTGTTTTTTTTTCCTCCTCTCCACTCACTAGTGGAATCTCACTAGAGCCTAGAAGACCCAGGAGAGGTAATATATAATATATAAAGAGAAGAACGTGCCCTAGCACCTGATCCCAAACCCTCACTCCACATGTTAAGCCTGAACTGAGGGAGAAGACAACTTTGAATTTCCCTTGAAAATGATGGTTAAAGTTTGCTAGTTTTAATAGTTAGAACTGATCCATAAATTGCGAGACCTACTCAAGCCGTTGTTAAGAGATAGGAAGACATTTGATGGAAAATAGTTATTAAATATAATGATGCGAGATCAACCCTAAATATTCATTGGAAGGACTGATCCTGAAGTTTTGGCCACTTGATGCAAAAAGCTGAATCACTGGAAACGACCCTGATGCTGGGAAAGATTGAGGGCTGGAGAAGGGGACAACAGAGGGTGAAATGGTTGGATGGCATCATTGACACAGTGGACAAGAGTTTGAGCAAACTCCAGGAAATAGTGAAGGACAGGGAAGCCTGATGTGCTGCAGTCCATGGAGTTGCAAACAGTCAGACCCCAGTTAGTGACTGCACAACATCAATGATGGGAGAAAATTATTACATATTTTATATTCCAGGATACTAAGACTCATCAAACTTATATAAAAGACAATAACAAATAAGAGATGATTGAGGAATGATTAGGTAAATAGAATTTATGGTTTTCTTTATCAGGGAACAAAGCAAAAGATAGAATGAATGAAAGGTTTTTGGAGGATTTCTGAAGCTTACACTTTAATTGCTTGACTAGAAGGAAGTCCTCTCTGAAGAATATTAAACCTGGTAAGTGCACTAACCTCAAATCAAACAGACCTTCATGACAAAAGACATCTTTGGCTTATCTCTCCAAAAGCAAAATGGTGATGACAAGATGAAAAAAGTAAATATTTGTCTCAAGATAAATAAATTCTGACCCTGCAGACCACAGATTGAAAAAAAAAAAAAGTTCAGTCAGTTGCTTTGACTTTATCCAAAAGATCACTGGAAATGATCTGTTTTCTACTTAATCTTGTTTTTGCTTCACTTTAACTACAATTCCATCATTCATGGATTATGGAAACCATGAACACCTAGTCGGTCATGCAAGGGGTGTGTGTGTGTGTGTGTGTGCGTGTGTGTGTATGTGTATTCTTGAAGTGAAGTATTTGATATGGCATTTTTTGTAAACTTTTCATCTTATCAATATTGTTTACCACTTTATTTTACTATATTAACTGAAACAGAAATTGTAATATGATTCCTTATGTTTATTTCCAAAGTAACCAACTCTCCATTATACTAAAAAAGTGAAAGCATTTTTTTGATATTTTGGATCTAGGAACTTTATAGATAATAAGGCATTACTGATAACAGCCAATAGCAATAATTTATAAAATCATCCAGCATAGTTTTATGTTTATCCTGAACATGACATGACAGGATTTCCTGTGGGAGAGATTGAAAACAACTTTCCATTATAATGAGTTCAGAGGTTCAGGATTATCACCTCAGTAACCTAATGTCTTTTTTTCAAAATAAACTACCTTTTTCAGTGTGTTTTTTAATTTTCTATTATGTAATGTTTTCCCCCTTTTACTCAATGAGCTGCATGTTTATGAAAAGTATGAAGTTTGTATTTGGCTCACTCCTGTATCCACTAAAAAGACAGCTGTTAACATTATTAATCATAATTCTATTTTTCCATTTCAACAAAATACAAATGTGTCAGTCACCCATATTCAATACGTGTTTGTTTATTTACTCATCTCCAAGTAAACGTGACAAGTCAGTGTGAGCTTGGGATGCAGATCTATTGAAGATTTGGCCTTCAGCGTGAGGCTGATTTTCATTTGTACTTTTCTGTTGAAGTGTAGGTTGGCTCAGACGGTAAAGAGTTCTCCTGCAATGCAGGGAACCTAGGTTCGATCCCTAGGTTGGAAAGACCCTCTGGAGGAGGGGATGGCTACCCACTCCAGTATTCTTGCCTGGAGAACCTCCATGAACAGAGAAGCCTGGAGGGTCCCAGTGCATGGGGTTGCAAAGACTTGGACACAACTGAGCAACTAAGCACAGCCTGAAGTACTGTTGTTTATTTGCTCAGTCATGTCTGACTCTTTTGCAACCCTATTGTAGCCCAGCAGTCTCCTCTGTCCATGGCATTTCCCAGACAGGAATACTGGAGTAGGCTGCCATTTCCTTCTCCAATCTATTGAAGTATAATGTTCAGTAATATGCACTTTCCTTCTGCTTTTAGTACTATTTACTGTTCCTATGTAACTGGTAGCAAGTATTTAATTTTAAGCAGAACCTCAGATAACTCCGCTGACATTTAAAAACTGTAGACACATCTAAAACATGGAAATTTAGGATGACTTTTAGTCTTGGAAATTGAAGACATCCAGCAGTAATTAAGATGTCTTATTTAGTTCTGACCTGGCTGTTTGGTTGGTCGTAATTTATCATGTTTAGTTCTGGTGGAGATCATTGAAAATATTCCAGAGATTTAAAGAATTCAGTGGACTTTTCTGAAAGGATTCATATTTAAACTTTAAGATATAAAGTAGTATACATTTTCAAACGGTACTTAGGAATAGCTGATAATTGATTCTTTTGTTTTTTTAGTCAAATAATTGCAAAAAATGATTACATATACTGAAATTAATTTAGATTATATATGTGTATATGTACAAGTATTGAATACAAGTGAATATACATGGATATGTAATATATACAAATATTTTTAAAATAAAATGTGAACATTCTTAAAATAGATATTGTTAATCTTGTAATATTTGGGATAACTGTCTCTAGTCATTTTTGAATTCAATATGCTACTTTACTCAAGGGTCTAGATTGTGTTTAATGAAACAATCGCTCTTAAGCAGAAAATTACATTAAGTTTAACTAATAGGATATTTCATGTAAAAGACTTAAAATTGAAAATTACCTTCCCTCATAAACTCCAATTCAATGTTTATGATGATACTCTTATTATGAGAAGTTAGAAAGGAAGTTGCCTTCCAATCTCTAGGCTCACAATGTCAACAGAGTTGTTGATCATAGTGAACCCATACTTTCATCTGCAATGGGTTACTAAAAATATATTTAAAAATAAAGCAATCAAAATTATATATTATAATTTAGAATTCATGCGAGAGTTGGACTGTGAAGAAGGCTGAGCGCCAAATCGATGCTTTTGAACTGTGGTGTTGGAGAAGACTCTTGAGAGTCCCTTGGACTGCAAGGAGATCCAACCAGTCCATTCTGAAGGAGATCGGCCCTGGGATTTCTTTGGAAGGAATGATGCTAAAGCTGAAGCTCCAGTACTTTGGCCACCTGACACGAAGAGTTGACTCATTGGAAAAGACTCTGATGCTGGGAGGGATTGGGGGCAGGAGGAGAAAGGGACGACCGAGGATGAGATGGCTGGATGGCATCACTGACTCAATGGTTGTGAGTCTGAGTGAACTCCAGGAGTTGGTGATGGACAGGGAGGCCTGGCGTGCTGCGATTCATGCGGTTGCAAAGAGTCGGACACGACTGAGCAGCTGAACTGAACTGAACTGATTCATATAAACATAAAAGGTATTGTAAAATCTCTTGTTCTTGCTCCAAAGGGTACCGAGTTTCTTTGACCCTGGCACCTCAACTGACGGGTTAAGATTTGCAAAGCCATAATGGTCTACCAGTAATTTCTTGCAACTGATATAGGAGGCGTTGACCTAGGAATTCCCTTTCTGTATTACTGTATTCATGTTCTCCCACCCAGTGTCTGTTCCCTACCTAGTGACCATCCCCCGCACACATACCTTATAGGTTACAGACACATATTCAATTCCAGTCATTAGGGGTTTGGTGTGGTAAAGTAGCAGAGAGGGCAATGGCACCCGACTCCAATACTCTCGCCTGGAAAATCCCATGGATGGACAAGCCTGGTGGGCTGCAGTTCATGGGGTCGCTAAGAGTCGGACACGACTGAGCAACTTCATTTTCACTTTTCATTTTATGCATTGGAGAAGGAAATGGCAACCCACTCCAGGGTTCTTGCCTGGAGAATCCCAGGGACGGGGGAGCCTGGTAGGCTGCCATCTATAGGGTCACAGAGAGTTGGACACGACTGAAGCGACTTAGCAGCAGCAATGGTAAAGTAGACTGTGTTTGGATATGTCTTAATAAGAGTCCAGAGTAATCAAGAAGTTCCTAGTTGTCAGGAAGATTCAAGGAGCTCGTTCATCAAATTGGCAAGTAAAGAGGAAAAAGGAGGGTGCTGTGACCACGTTTCTCTCCAGGGCAAGATGGAAGGTCTTGTTTTCTCATTTTAATAACAGCATTATCTGTCAAACACTATATCTTTCAGGATGCATAACACTTCCTTCGTCTGGGATCAAAAATGTCATTATCATTTTTCTTAGTTACCTGACTCATGAACCATATGTGTTTTATAATAGGCAAACAGTTTGTATATTATGATTAAATATGGCATTTGAATGCTATATCTATATCTTAATAACACATTGCTTCTATTACAGTTTGAGTAAAGATGTTACCATCTTTAAGAATGTTTTTCTTTTTTTTTTTTTTGGTGGGGGGACAGTTTTATTTATTATTATTTTTTTTTAGTTTAAATTTTTATTTTTTAGTTTGTTTTGCTTTAAAATACTGTACTCATTTTGCCATACATTGACATGAATCAGCCACAAGTGTACCTGAGTTCCCAATCTGGACCCACCTCCTTCCCCCTCCCTCCCCACACCATCCCTCCGGATCATCCCCGCCCATCAGTCCCAAGCCTTCTGCATCGAACCTAGACCGGCAATCCATTTCACTTATTATATCATACATGTTACAATGCCACACTCCCAAATCCTCCCACCCTCTCCCTCTCCCACAGAGTCCAAAAGGCTGTTCTACACATCTGTGTCTCTCTTGCTNTTCCTCTGCATTGAAATGTTCTTTGGATGGATTTGCTGGGGAGAAAGTGGTCTCCCCATCCTATTCCTCTGCCATCTTCTCCGACTCCAAGAATGTTTTTCTATAATTCCCTTTTCACAATTGCTCTGACATCTACTGGACACATGAAGTTTCAGTTGGTAGAAAAGTCAAAGTATATTTTTTGTTAGTGCTATTTTTTTCTTCTAAGTATCTTGACCTTCACTTTTTTTTTCCCTTGGCAAAAACAACATTACCTTTAAGACCTTAGTATTTCCAGTATGTAGAATTCTTCTCTATAGCACTTCACTGTATGAATATTTTTTAAATTTATTTTTAATTGAAGGATAATTGCTTTACAGTATTGTATTGGTTTCTACCACATGAATCAGGTAGTCACAACATGAATCAGCCATAGGTTTATCCATGCCCCCTCCCATTTGAACACCCCTCCCACCTCCCTTCCCATCCCACCCCTCTAGTTTGTTACAGAGCATTGATTTGAGTTCCCTGAGTCACACGGCAAATTCCCATTTTGGCTATTTTACATATGGTATTGTATGTTTCCATGTTACTCTCTCCATACCTCCTACTCTCTATTTTATATATATATATATATATATATAAAATCTAGAAAGATGGTACTGATGAACCTATTTGCAGAGCAGCAATAGAGACAAGATTCTATATCAGCCTTATCTAACCTGAAAGAGGAGCTATGACAGAAACTCTCAGGTAATTTTGATATACTTGAGAATTTACCTATTTACCTGAAAATCTAACTCCAGAATTATTTACCTTAAAAAGGCAGACCCACATCAAATGATTGTCTATTTTTGTGAATACAAATAAATTAAACTTGGTACTGTTGATGTCCATCATCTGATGGTGAGAAAAAAAAATCTTCAAAATAGCATCTTTCTGAGTGAAAGGATCAAAGACAGGGAGATAAAAATCTGTTTCAAACTTTATATTTAAAGCAGTTCTTCACAGAGAAGTGTGCCTTAACTCCCACAAAGAAAATAAAGAAGATTAGTAAAGCACTGCTTTAACATTGAATTAGGAACTCTTGGAAAGAGAGACAACCAGAAGAACTAAGGAGTTTTTTTAAGTGTCCAGTAATGAATCTGAATATTAAGTATTTAAATTCAAAGAAGAAATGTGAAATAGCAAGAAGTAGAAAACAAGTTGGAGAGGTGACTGTAATGAATATGATTAAGAACAAAAACAATGAGCTTCAAATATACAGAATCAAAGAATAAGCAAAACTGTAAAAAATGGGTATTAAAAAACTGTGTTGATAGAAAGTACCAGTTTAGAGTACAAGCAGGTAAGCAATTAATAAGTTTGTATTCTACTGATTTATTTGTTTAAGCTTTTTAAAGGGATTATCTGAAGAAATTTTATTTCTTAAATTGATCAACATTTTGCTACTTGGTAGTTCGAGAGGCTCCAATCAGTCTATTACATGTATTTTCCTACTCTAATCATAACAGAGGAATCTAAACAGAGTTTTTATCTTCACTTTTGGATCACATACTTGTGAAGTCTGTTTATTTGCCTTTGATTTATTTATTTTGCCTTTAGGATAATTGAAAAGAATACTAAAATGAATCAGAAAAAGCTGCATTTTAACTCTGTTAAAATATGTTTCCAGTCATATGCTGTAACTGAAATTTGAGCTACTGTAGGATACGGCACCCCACTCCAGTACTCTCGCCTGGAAAGTCCCATGGATGGAGGAGCCTGGTGGGCTGCAGTCCATGGGATCGCGAAGAGTCGGACATGACTGAGCGACTTCACTTTCACTTTTCACTTTCATGCACTGGAGAAGGAAATGGCAACCCACTTCAGAGTTCTTGCCTGGAGAATCCCAGGAACGGAAGAGCCTGGTGGGCTGCCGTCTATGGGGTCACAAAGAGTTGGACACAACTGAAGCAACTTAGCAGCAGCAGCAGGATGAGCTAGAGAAAAAAAGTGCCCATCTGGATATGACTGGTCAGGCTACAGATAGGATCAAAGCAAAACTCTTGAGTTACATGCAGGCATAGGAGATAAAATACACACCAGAAGATCTGCATACTTGCAAATATGTTTCCATTCTATAGAATCCTCTAGATTTTCTTCAAGACATGGAGATTTTACATGATATTAAACAACAGTTAATATCATGCAAAGGGCTCTAACCAGGTATGCCCAACTAATGTATCTTTCTCTCTCTGGGGTTTACTGAAACATGTTTCACAAGTCTAGTCTCTTGCTCCTACTAAATCAGGTAATTCTCCAACATTCTACCTCCCAAATCCATCTCTTTTTTCACATACACCCTCATCTACTGACTATGTGCACAAACTTTTTCTTCCTGAGCCCTTCTTCCCATGGGAAGTGGCCTCTATTTCCCCTTTGCACTGAGCCCAACAGCTCAGGACAACCTGCACATCTCCATTCTTATACTCTATTAGAATTCTAGATCAGAAATCAACACCACTCATTTGAGGATGGTAACCCAGTCTTGTAAAGGCAGTCAATAATACTCCAAGTAGTTGGCAAACTTCAGGGTTTCAAGGAAATTGGAGCAAAGTGTGAGGAATTTGAAAGAATCACAGAGATACCTGATCTCAGGAACACTTTAGCTCAGGGATGAAACATTTGATTACCAAAGAGATCAATAGAAAGGCAGATAGATATACTAGAATTAAACAATGAAACTGAGATCTAGCCAGGAGGAGTATTCCAGGGTCACTGACACAAGACTAGGGCAGTAACTCTCACAAGGAGACATTGATACCTTGTTTACATGGGACTTGCAGATCCAAAACAGTAGCAGCAATGGAATCTTGGTTTTGTCCTGTAGGCTATGATGTCTGGTTAAACAGCCGCCCCCCAAAAAAATTTTTTTAGAAATTATTAAGTCACAGACAGATGGAAAAGGAGTATTGTTTTATTTTTCTAATGTATCATTATCTTTGAAATTTGTGGAAAATGTTCTCAATTTCTTTGTGCTTTGGACATTTGTAATTCAGGATCTGATCTTGAGCCAAGCCTAGTAAAAGGTAAATGTTCTTTTTCCTTGTCATGGCAGATCTGAGAGTTGGAAGCTGAGATCTGTTTAAACAGTTGCTTTATGTTCTAAGTGGACGTGAGGAATCTTACCAGCTTGAGAAGCAATAATCTCTACTCTTCTATTGTATTAATGATCAGAGTGTTGGATACCCTATTGGTATCGAGCATCCCTCCCACTTACTATGGGTATGCTCTTCCTGTGGCCACAGGACTGGAAGGGTTGACATTGTACTGATCCACTGCGATCAGGTTCAGGTTAGGTTTCTCCGTCTCAAGCATTTCTGCCAAAAGGAAAATGGAAGTTGTGAGTTAAAGGTAGGCTCACAGCTCTGGTGAGCACATGGAAACCAGTCTCGTTGTGCCAGTGCCGCAGTCAGCTGGGGACAGGGTGAGGCCGCCTGAGATTTCTAGCAACTTCTTCCCCTCGTCTTTTCATCAGGTTTTTAAGTAAATGATTCCAGGCATTAATACCTTTTCTTCCTTTTCCTTCTCTTCCCAACTAGAAGCAGGGGGAGTTCTCATAGAAAGGCAGGTCCAAAAAATGATTCCCACCTTGAACGGTATTTCTACATTGTGTTTTTAATTTTTTAATTAAAATTTCCATACATTAGAACCATCAATAGTAATATAGATACTGCTCTCATTTATACATCTATCTGTATCTATCCCTCTCTTTGATGTTGGTGGTTGTAATAAATGGGACATACGGTCATGTGTACTTTAATATATGCCTGCATACTTATTTTTATTTTTATCTTTAAACTTAGGGATTTCAGATTACCTGCAAGTGTATAATACTAGTAATATTTTAGCTGTTAGTGTCAGAAGGGAGGACATACTTACTTGGCTTCATCTATGTGAAAATCATAATTTTGAAACAGGCTTTTCTCAATCTCTATTCAGTCTTTACATGTTTCATATAAATTTTCTAATCAATATTTCTCTCTTCTGGATTTTTTTCTTTTAATAACATTTAATAATTAGAACTTTGACATTATTGCAAATTAGCAGTGTTTTTTGATCAATAATAAATGTATTACAGTTCTTTGTGTGTTAGTTACTCAGGCTTGTCTGACTCTTTGCAACCCTATGGACTGTAACGCACCAGGCTCCTTTGTCCATGGAATTTTCCAAGCAAGAACACTGGAGTGGGTAGCCATTCCTAACTCCACAGGATCTTCCTGATCCAGGGATCGAACATGGGTCTCCTTAATTGCAGGCAGGTTTTATACCATCTCAGCCACACAGTTCTCTAGACCTTAATAATTTCATAACAGTTTCAAATTTGTATTCAATGTTGAGTTTATTAATTTAGGATTCAATTACTGAACTCTTTGAATTGTATTGTTTATCCTATGTCTAGATACAATTGATTCCTCTAGCTTATGTAAAAAGTAATATGAAAGGGGAATGGGGTGAAAGTGCTGAAAAGAGAATACTTAGAGGACATAAGCAGAGACATTAATTCATTTAAAGCGGTCATTGAGACTCTATTATGTGATACTATAAGCTTTTCTTAGTTTTGTCAAGTTAAAATTAAAGGGGAAATAACTCTCAAATAAAATGAAATAAATTGCCTAAGGAAGAGAAAAAATATTTCCCTTCAGTAACAGTGAGAATTTTATCACGTGTGTCCTGTGATAGGCATATTTTGCTCTACTGAACAATTACTTCAGTGGTAGTTTAGCACAATTTTCATTTTACTATTTTTCCTGTGTGACCTTCATTAATGTTTAACATTGCATAATGTTTTGAGGATCCAGTTGTTTGTGTGTTCTCATTTAAAGTTTATTTTATTAGCCATTGACTAATTCTTAGAGCCCTTACCTGACCAGAGTTTTACTTTGCTTTTTAAAAATTTGTCTATATTTTTGCCACACCACATAGCATGTGGGATCTGTAGTTCCCCAACTAGTGGCATAATAGGGTCTTAACCACTGGGCTGCCAGGGAAGTCCCCAGAAATTTTAAACCTCAGCATAGTTGTCCCTTTGGCCTGGATAAATCTTTGTGTGGGGGTATTCTTGTGCACTGTGGAATATTTAGGGGCACCCCTATCCTCTTCTCACATGATCTAGATGCTCCTTGCATGCCCTACCCACTGTCTTGACAGTGGGTTGACTCTTTTTTGCCCAGATATTATCAAATGTCCTTAAGGGTAAAATTTACTCATGGCTAAGGACCACTGCTTTTTGACTGTTGTCTCAAATCACAGGGGCTTACCTGGAGGCTCAGTGATAAAGAATCTGCCTGCCAATGCAGGAGATGCAGGAGCCACTGGTTTGATCCCTGGGTCAGGAAGATACCCTGAAGGGGCAAATGGCAATCCACTCCAGTATTCTTGCCTGGAATAATCCCATGGACAGAGGAGTCTGATGGGCTACAGTTCATGGGGTTGCAAAGACTAGGACACAACTGAGCATTCATATCACAGACTTCACCCCTCTAGTTTTATGGATGATTTACCACAGACCTGAATATTCTTTGTATATTTGTACCTACCATAGTCTGATACTTCAGTCATGATTCAGTCATAGGCTAACACTGAAGTTTCTCTTTAGATTTTTTTCTAAATATATGCATTCTATCAGGATCAGAAGGGTGATTCATTTGATGAAGAATAACAATAGGTTTTAAAAGACTGGGCTTTTTATTTTTTTAGACTACCTTGTTTTTTCTAGATTTGTTGTTGTTGTTCAATCTCTAAGTCATTTCCAACTCTTTGTTACCCCATAAACTGCAGCACATCTGGCTTCCCTGTCCTGTACTATCTCCCCGAGTTTGCTCAACCCACCATCTCATCCTTTGTCACCATCCATGGAGTCGGTGATGCCGTCCAATCATCTTATCCTCTGCCCTTCTCCTCTTGCCCTCAATCTTTCCCAGCATCAGGGTCCTTTCCAATGAATCAGCTCTTCCCATCAGGTGACCAAAGTATTGCAGAATAAGCACTAGTTCTTCCAATGAATATTCAGAGTTGATTTCCTCTAGGATTGACTGTTTTGCTCTCCTTGCTGTCCAAGGGACTCTCAAGAGTTTTCTCCAGCACCACAGCTCAAAAACATCAATTTTTCAGTGGTCAGACTTCTTTATGATCCAACTCTCATCCATATATGACTACTGGAAAACCACAGCTTTGACTATATGGACTTTTATTGGCAATGTGATATCTCTGCTTTTTAGTACACTGTCTAGGTTTGTCATAGTTTTTCTTCCAAGGAGCAAGCATCTTTTCATTACGTGACTGCAATCACCATCTGTATTGATTTTGGAGCCCAAGAGAATGAAATATGATAGTTTCCACATTTTTCCCATCTATTTACCAGAAAGTGAATAGGACCGTATGCTATGATCTTCGTTTTTTTTTTTTTTTTTTTTNGTTGTTTGTGTGTTCTCATTTAAAGTTTATTTTATTAGCCATTGACTAATTCTTAGAGCCCTTACCTGACCAGAGTTTTACTTTGCTTTTTAAAAATTTGTCTATATTTTTGCCACACCACATAGCATGTGGGATCTGTAGTTCCCCAACTAGTGGCATAATAGGGTCTTAACCACTGGGCTGCCAGGGAAGTCCCCAGAAATTTTAAACCTCAGCATAGTTGTCCCTTTGGCCTGGATAAATCTTTGTGTGGGGGTATTCTTGTGCACTGTGGAATATTTAGGGGCACCCCTATCCTCTTCTCACATGATCTAGATGCTCCTTGCATGCCCTACCCACTGTCTTGACAGTGGGTTGACTCTTTTTTGCCCAGATATTATCAAATGTCCTTAAGGGTAAAATTTACTCATGGCTAAGGACCACTGCTTTTTGACTGTTGTCTCAAATCACAGGGGCTTACCTGGAGGCTCAGTGATAAAGAATCTGCCTGCCAATGCAGGAGATGCAGGAGCCACTGGTTTGATCCCTGGGTCAGGAAGATACCCTGAAGGGGCAAATGGCAATCCACTCCAGTATTCTTGCCTGGAATAATCCCATGGACAGAGGAGTCTGATGGGCTACAGTTCATGGGGTTGCAAAGACTAGGACACAACTGAGCATTCATATCACAGACTTCACCCCTCTAGTTTTATGGATGATTTACCACAGACCTGAATATTCTTTGTATATTTGTACCTACCATAGTCTGATACTTCAGTCATGATTCAGTCATAGGCTAACACTGAAGTTTCTCTTTAGATTTTTTTCTAAATATATGCATTCTATCAGGATCAGAAGGGTGATTCATTTGATGAAGAATAACAATAGGTTTTAAAAGACTGGGCTTTTTATTTTTTTAGACTACCTTGTTTTTTCTAGATTTGTTGTTGTTGTTCAATCTCTAAGTCATTTCCAACTCTTTGTTACCCCATAAACTGCAGCACATCTGGCTTCCCTGTCCTGTACTATCTCCCCGAGTTTGCTCAACCCACCATCTCATCCTTTGTCACCATCCATGGAGTCGGTGATGCCGTCCAATCATCTTATCCTCTGCCCTTCTCCTCTTGCCCTCAATCTTTCCCAGCATCAGGGTCCTTTCCAATGAATCAGCTCTTCCCATCAGGTGACCAAAGTATTGCAGAATAAGCACTAGTTCTTCCAATGAATATTCAGAGTTGATTTCCTCTAGGATTGACTGTTTTGCTCTCCTTGCTGTCCAAGGGACTCTCAAGAGTTTTCTCCAGCACCACAGCTCAAAAACATCAATTTTTCAGTGGTCAGACTTCTTTATGATCCAACTCTCATCCATATATGACTACTGGAAAACCACAGCTTTGACTATATGGACTTTTATTGGCAATGTGATATCTCTGCTTTTTAGTACACTGTCTAGGTTTGTCATAGTTTTTCTTCCAAGGAGCAAGCATCTTTTCATTACGTGACTGCAATCACCATCTGTATTGATTTTGGAGCCCAAGAGAATGAAATATGATAGTTTCCACATTTTTCCCATCTATTTACCAGAAAGTGAATAGGACCGTATGCTATGATCTTCGTTTTTTTTTTTTTTTTTTTTGAAAGTTGAGTTTTAAGCCAGCTTTTCAGTCTTCTCTTTCACCCTCATCAAAGTCTCTTTAGTTCCTCTTGACTTTCTGCCATTAAAGTGGTATCATCTCTGCAAAAGAGGTTGTTGATATATCTCCCAGTAATCTTGATTCCAGCTTGTGATTCATCTGGCTTGGCATTTCACATGATGTGCTCTGTATATAAGTTAAATAAGCAGGATGACAATAGACAGCCTTGACGTACTCCTTTCCCAATTTTGAACCAGTCTGTTTTTTCCATTTCCAGTTCTAACTGTTGCTTCTTGTCCTGCGTAAAGTTTTCTCAGAAGGCAGGTGATGTAGTATGTTATTCACATCTCATGAAGAATATTCCACAATTTGTTATGATCCATACAGTAAGAGGCTTTAGCATAGTCAATGAAGCCAAAGTATATATATATATATATATTTTTTTTTTTTAATGGAATTCCCTTGATTTTCTATGATCCAGTGTATTTGGCAATTTGATCTCTGGTTCCTCTGCCTTTTCTAAATCCAGTTTGTACATGGGGAAGTTATTGTTTCACATACTTTTCCAGATTACTTTAATAATTTAAAGATAAATATTCACTTATATAGATGGAGTCAGTAAACATCCAATTGTACTGCATTCATCAATGTAATCTTAATTACAGTATTTATATGAGCTTTACTTACATTTGAATCATTTTTCAGGGTCTATCATTGAATGCGTCTTCAAAAGTACATAGTGTTTTACTTACAAAAAATACCCCAACCTCAGAAGTCAAAACATCACCACACTCTCCAGTTGCATCTTAACTTTAAACAAATACTTCACTTTGCGATTTTATTCTTCAGTCTACATAGAAGAAAGAAGATTTCAGTATTTGTTTCTCATCTGGGGAAGTATTCTGAGAAATTTGAAAGTGACTCAGAAGTGCTTTGCAGTGCTTATAGTCTACAAGATCAGATGGTAAAAGTGAGTTATACCTTAGCAGACATCAAATGTTTAATTCTGAAAAAAGCTTTTGCCAAGCAGCTGCTGGTAGCCTGTGATTACTTTAGAGAAATGTTGAGTCCCTAGTCTTTGGTGAAACATTTGTGCATTGAGTTTGCTCTCAAGTTTTTTTTTTCTCGATATATACTTGATACCTTTTAACTGTACTTATAAGTAATACCCAGTTAATTTGGCTATGTATATTTCATTAAATTTATTTTTATTGTATTATATCACAGTGGTAATGATTTGTTTAAGAAAATCATTGTGCTGTCTTAGTTTATAACACTGCCATTCTACACATTCTTGTGTTACTAAAATTTGTTTTTTGGTTTAATCATCCTGCAAACTTTTATTGAGCCAATACTCTGGAGTAATATTTTTGCAGTGAAAAAAATGTATTGGCATAGTCTCTAACTTAAAATTAATAAACGCTTCATAAAATCCTATGTTTCAATTACAGTGGAAAGTGTTCTAAATAATAATTGTGAAAGGACTTGACAAATAAAAAAATTTATGTTGAAAGGCCCTTGAAAACTCAGCTCTGGAAATTTCTTTCACTGTTAATATGCTTAGCATTCTGTGAGAGATGATCAAGGGATATTCACATTTCTATTTTTAAGAAACTGATTTCATTATTAAACAATACATTTTTTGCTTATATTCAAATCTTAATTGGACTTCACTTGTGGCTCAGCTGGAAAAGAATCCACCAGCAATGTGGGAGACCTGGGTTTGATCCCTGGGTTGGGAAGATCCCCTGAAAAAGGGAAAGACTACTCACTCCAGTATTCTGGCCTGGAGAATGCTATGGACTAAGTCCATGGGGTCGCAAAGAGTTGAGCACAAGTGAGTGACTTTCACTTTCAAACCCTAATTATACATAAATCTTTTAGTTTTAAATTGCCCATTAGTTTCACAAATAAAATCTATCCTCTCTCAAAGTGAATTGGGGTAACTATATATTATTAAATATTCAGCCAGTGTTAATTTGACAAAAAATGACTTTTTGTGTTACTGTCTTTTATGGTGCTCCCTTCTGGAGGTTGATTACTCAGTAGATTTTCTTCTCTAAGATGAAGAAGGTGTCTATGCATAAAATAAAGTGACATAATATGCCTTCCCTCTTTTAAAAAGCTACCTAAGCCCTTCCCTGCACACACTACTTCTGCTGATATAAAGTAAGTCACAAGGTATTGCTAATTTTGACAGAGACAATAAAGCAGAGACAAGAGAGAGTCAGGACATAAATATTAGGAGCTGATAAGATACAGGACAAGTCAGAGAAGTCTAAAATTGGGGTTAACATGTGATTTATTATCCAAATCAGTCACTTGAGAAACTGTAAAAGTATACTTTTAATAATTACACCAGTACAATAGACATAAAACGCACCATCACCCACTCTCCCTTGCTACTGACTATGAGAATTTAATGCAAGATACATTTAAAAGGCTTGGGAGTTGGTAGGGATTTCAGTTTTCACAGTATTCTACAGATTTAAAGCTTGTTTTATCATGTTTTCTGTTAATTATCTCTTTAGCCTAATGTTGAATGTTTGCTATTGGTATAAAAATAGCTTCCCAGTATTTTTCCACATTTGCTGAAATTTGATTAAGTTTTCATGTTAACAAAAATGTAATACCTAAAACTGCATACAATCAAGCACACACACACACACACAACTTTTATAGATATATATATAATTCTAGGATTATATGTCAAATGAGAATGATGATAGTATTTATCTCAACTTTAATCTGTTTTTTTTTTCTTACTAGCATAGTAGGTATCCTATGATGGAAATAATTTACTTAATGACAGATGACATTTAAAACACAAATTTGTTCACTAACTTAGATAATGTTGCATCTTACAGTATTGCCAAGAAACCGATAATCAGGTTTGAAAGAAACTGACTTCCCACTTGAAGATATACAAACCAAGAGATCAGTGATTTGATCAAAAATATATCTTACTTGATAATATTTTTTAAAGTACATCCTAATGATATTTAATGTTTCTTTGTACACTCTCAAGTATGTATTTTCTCTGTCTGCAGGCTTCTTATTTCTAATATACTTTATCACCTAAATATATCATTTTGGATTATTTTGATAATCCTTAATCTCCTAATTGGTCTCCTTTCCTGGAATCTCACACTTTTCAAATTCACCCTAAATCTTTCTCCCATATTCATTTGGATAAAATACAAAGGCAATCATGTACTTCATTCCCCATGTTAATAATTCAGAAGCTCTGGATTGTCTGTGGGACCATGAAGTATCTAAATTGCCTAAGGTAACATGCCAAAGAGCCTATGTGTCTTTTCCCCTTTCTGACACCTCTCACTTTTATACTTCTTCCTCATGATATCCACTCTTAATTGAATTCCCTTTACTTTATTCTCAACTGGTCATATCTGCTAATTTATAAAATCCAAATCCAATCAAGCTGACCTCTCTGTAAGTTTTCGGACTCCTTTCATCCCATTAAATTTAATCACCAGCTTCATTGTGATTCTACTGAACTGTGTATACATTCCTATGATATTTTACTTAGAATATTTTATTTCATACAGATATCTGAGGATCAATAGGTATATTCTCATTTTCAATTTCCAAATTGTAAAAAAGATAATGATAAAGTAAGCATTAAATGGACTGCTTGACAAGTGAATAAGTGAGTTACCATGGATGAGTACTAAGTCTTTCCTACTTATGAAATTCTGTGAATTTAGATATTTGGAGTCTAAGATCACCCTTGATACAGCAGGATACTACATTAACTACCTGTCTGCTTCTTCGGATCTTATTCTCTCTCTTATTCCAGTTCACTATGTCCCAGACTGTTTAGACCAGTTAAAAAAGTGAAATCCTAAATTGATCTTTTCAAGGTCTTTTGTACCTAGTCAATATGAGTAGTAACTAGAAGACATCTATCATTTATTCTAAGTGTGGAATTCACATTTCTTTGTGTACCAGATGACTGATGAAGCTAAAAAAAGGAGGATGTTAGAGTAAATCCATCAAGAATAGAGAGATGCATTGCTCTTTCCTAGCAGATAATTTGAACTGTCTTTCAAAATGTCAGAGCATGCTATAGAGTTTTACTCTAATACCTTGAATGTTACAGAATGTTATGCACCATATTAAAATAAAAAAAAACTTCACTGGAATGGAGGGGTATCTGTTTCATCTCTCTAGGAGACTTGCTTCTATTACCTCTAAGTGCAAGTCAAATGAAGACTTGAAAATTGATACTACCAGATATTTGCAAAGAATATCTATTAATGTTAATAGGAAGATTGGCTTATTTTATTTCCTTTTCTAATTAGATATAAAGTGAAGTATACTCTGTATGGCTCAGATCGTAGTTTTATATGTAGTCTCCTCTTTTCCCATCCACATTACACAGTTTATTATCCTTTCCCATTTTCCTACCTCTCACTGTCTCTTTTTTTCACCTCTTGTGATTTTCTTTTTCTTTTTTGCATAGTAGTATCCCTTTTCATTCTCTTCATTATAGTTTTCACTGAATTTTATTTCCCCTTTTTCTTTATATTTGTAAGAGTAGATTGCAAGGAATCTAATTAAATTATTTTGTTTAATTTTAAGCAACATTTTGTTTTTAAGTCATTTACACTTAATGTAATTACTAAAAAAATTAAGTTTAAATTTGCCACTTTGATCTAAGTTTTGTACTGTTTCTACTATATTATTTTCACTTCCTTAAGTTATGTTGATTATTTTTTCTCTATTAACTTCTTTTTATCCATTTCTTTAGAATTTTAGTTGGTATTATAGAAATTACAACATGCATCAACAACTAAAGTCTATCAAATTTAATACTTTTATGAATTTATGAACATTTCACATTTATTTAGTATGTCTTGTCATTTATGTTAATACTGCTATATATCAATATTTTCAGCAATACATGCTATTAGTTAGTGTGTGAATTCAATATTCATTTAGATTTCTTCAAATATTTGCTCTTTCCTTTGATCGTCATAACTCATATAATAAATACCATGTTTCCATCTTGGATTGTTTTCCTTTTGCCTAAAAATGCTCGTTAGCTTTGTTGTTGTTCAGTCACCCAGTCATGTCCAGCTCTTGGCAACCCCATGGACTTTAGCATGCCAGGCCTCCCTGTCCCTCACCACGTCCCAAATTTTGCCCAAGTTCAGGTCCATTGTATCGATGATGCCATCAGCAATTTTATCCTTTGATGCTTTCTTCTAATTCTGCCCTCAATCTTTCCTAGCATCAGGGGCTTTTCCAGTGAGTCAGCTGTTGGCATCAGATGACCAAAATACTAGAGCTTCAGCTTCCGTATCAGTCCTTTCAATGAGTATTCAGGGTTGATTTCCTTTAGGATTGACTGGTTTGATCTCCTTGCTGTCCAAGGGACTCTCAGGAGTCTATTCCAGCACCACAGTTCAAAGGCATCAATTCTTTGTTGCTTTGCTTTCTTTATGGTCCAGTTCTCACAACCATACCTGACCACTGGGAAGACCGTAGATTGATTATATGGACCTTTGTTGGCAGAGTGATTTTTGCTTGTCAACACAATGCCTCGGTATGTCACTGCTTCCCTACCAAGAAACAATCATCTTCTGATTTCATGGCTTCAGTCGCCATCTGCAGTGATTTTAGAGCCTGAGAAGAGGATATCTGCCACTGCTTCCACCTTTATTCCTTCTATTTGCCATGAAGTGATGAGGCCACATTCAATGATATTAGTTATATATATATATATGTATATATGTATGTGTATGTGTATATATATATACACACACATACACATTTAGCTTTAAGGAGGTTTTTTCATTCTACTCCTTTACCCTCATCAAGAGGGTCTTTAGCTCTTCACATTCTGCAATTAGAGTGGCTTATGGATAAGGAATTCTCTCAGTTTTGTTCATCTAAATATATTTTTGTTTGGTGCCCATCTTTAAGGACTATTTTCAATTGTACATTTGGAAGCTGACAGTGATTTTTCAGCCATTGTCTGGGGGGTTGGTCTATGTTAAGTTTCCTTTAATACATGGGTTATTTAGCACCCTTAAGTTTCAGCAGACAACCTGGAATCTTTACCAGCAATTCTCTTCCTCAGTAGACCCTGAAATCAAAATACTTTCCTGAATCTACAAGGTCATCTAAAGCTCTGCTTATAGTCTTAATTTTTAAACTTCCACTTTCTTTGCAACCTCACAGTTCATCAGTTTCTCAAGAGGGTAAAAGCTATACCAAATGTTAGATTCTCTCCTTTGGGCTTCTCTTACTTCTGAGATCTTAGTCCTCTAACTCCTTGACTGCCTCGGAGTCTTCCAGTATCTTCAAACAGTTTTTGCTGTTGTTTTTTCTCATATTTTAATTTTTTCAAACTTTTTCTGGTTGAGTCTTAGAGAAGAGTGGTTCTGAAACAAGCTGTCTCACTGTTGTCAGTGACACCAGATGATGGCACAAATATTCTTGAACATCTTATAGTATCTAGTTTTTATTTGTCATACTCTAAGATTTTTCCCCTTTTTTCTTCAACAGATGGCAATAACTCAGTTAATCTTTTGGCATATTAGATATCAAATTCCAAGAATTTTACTGAGTCGATGACCCAAACTTCCTGTAAAAATTTTATTAAAAATTGCTCACTTTTAAATAATAATATTCATCTTGTTTAATTTTCAAAAACATTAAAAATGGAGTTTTACTCACTCAGGCAATTAATTACTTTGTTCTTGCCATTGAAAGACCTATCTTTCTTTGTACTTAAACACATATTATAGGTACAACTTTTTAAAATGATGTTTGAAACAATTATTGTAAGATTAATATTATTAATATTCTTTAATTTGTCATAAACTCTTTTACTTGTGTTCTGGGCCATTGATTCATACCTAAGCACAAATCATGCCCTCAAACTTAGAAAACATGATAAAATTATGATATAGTAAGATGTCTCATTGCTAATTAAACATAATATTATTTTTCTGAATCTTAATAGAGGAAACCATAAATTCATACATAGTTTTCAGGCCAACTATTCTCTACTAGTTAGATATGTGCAAAGCATAGGAATTAAAAAATATACAGTGAATGCTCATTTTTAAAAACCTGTTATTTTTATATTTCTTACATTACGACCTCTTTGAGACAATAATGTACTGTTTTTAACTCAAGAAAGAACTACTGAGCCTACCAATCACAGTGTTACATGAAATAATGAGACAATTATCACTATACTTGCCCTCTTGGGAATTGTAATCAAGGATGTATGGGGGATACCATTTGCTTCATGTTTTGATTTCTTGAGAGATTAGATAAAAATTAAGTACAATTTAGTAGGATCATATTCTTACTTAACATCGAGTTAAACATTCTTTAATCAAAGGACTTTCCAAAATCAAATAAAACTTAGAGATCAAATAGCTAATATTTTCATTATAATAGCTACCTAGGAGGTAAGACTATATATTGCCATAGAAGATATAAAGATGTTATCACAGTTCTATTAACTGTCTACTTCAGCAATGAGAACCTCATCTTGAATATTGCAGGTCTCTTTCATTTTTCACTACAACATGCTATTTAAAACAAAATGAAAACTGTAAATTATCACATCAGCTCTACAAATGATCCCTATACACTAGCATATAATGGCAAAAAAATATGCACATGGTATTATTTCAGCCTTACAATAGAAGTCTTCCTAAAACAACATGAATGCCTGTCAGCATTGCTCATGAAAATAAAAGCTACGTATATTATTACAGCAACTATAAAACGGAATAGCCCTCAACTATCAAAAACCATGAAGCAGAACTGAGAGTACCATTTGAAGGGGAAGTGCAAGTTAAACTTGAGTGAACACAAAGCCAATTAAATAATAGTGTGTGAGAAATATTCTCGTTTGTGGAAAAGAGATATATGAAGAAACACACTGCATACACACAGGTATATACTACACATGCATATTCTTGAACAGGGTATGGAACTTTGTATGATATTTTGGTGATACTGGTAATATCTGTCTTGAGTAGGTGGGAGAATTATTTTTCTTTGTATGTACTTTTCACTATTTATATAATTCCCGTTCATTTTATAATAAACAGATTTGGGGAATGGGTGTAGGGAAAGATGACATATCCTGTTTAAAATAACACAGAATTTTTATAAAATACATATGGAAATTCTTAATTACAATACATAGAGAAATACGAGGAAAAAATGGTGAGCATTGCTTTGGTTATTGTAGACTGTTTCACTGCAGTTTACTTTGTGTGCTCAACATGAGAAAAGATGCAAAGAAGTACTCTATTTTAAGTTTGCTAAGCCATTGAGTTTACTGCTATACTTTTATTGGTATTTAAATCAAAATTTAATAGTCATGCCCATGGAGAGGTGTTTTGAAATGGTAGTTTAGTTTTATGACTTTTTTATTTATGTTAGTAACAGTGACCATTCTCTCTACCCTTTCTGGTAGAAAGACATATAAAAGGTCAGAAATAAGCTTGTGATCTAAATTGAGCTAGTTTGTCTTTCATTTAAGTTGAAGTAAAACTACAACTTCTTCCTACTATCCTTATGATTGACAACATTTCTGTATTTTGGGGCTTGTTAAGAGACAGGTAACATTCTCACATATTTATGCTTGTTAAGAGAGATTATAGATGGGAACACTGGCGACATGTCAGCTAAAGTGACTATAAAAACTCAGTACTATGTCTTTGGTGTTCCTGTGGTGGCTCTGCGTCGATAAAGGATCTGCCTGTCAATGCAGGAAACATTGGTTCAATCCCTGGGTCAGGAAGATCCCCTGGAGAAGGAACTGGCAACCCACTCCAGTATTCTTGCCTGGAGAATCCCATGGACAGAGGAGCCTGGCAGGCTACACAGTTCAAGGGGTCACAAAGAGTCAGACATGACTGAGCGACCGAGCACACACATCTATATATACACACACATTTGTTTGGGGCTTCCCAGATGGCTTAGTGGTAAAGACTCTACCTGTTGATGCAGGAGATGCAGATTGGATCCCTGGGTAAGGAAGATCCCCTGGAGGAGGAAATGGCTACACACTCCAGAACTCTGGCCTGGGAAATCCCATGGACAGACGAGCCTGGTGGGCTACAGTCTATGGGGTTGCAAAGAGTTGGACGGGACTGAGACAGCACAGCACACACATTTGATTATAATTTTTCATTTCTCATTAGCAACATGTTTCAACATTTCTATATTAATTTCCTTTTTCCCTCCTTTTCTCTTTCCTGTCTTCTTATTCTTTTATATAGGTAGTGTGTTTGGATAGATCTATTGAAGTTTCCATTATGTAGTATTCTTCATCTTGAGAAGTAGTGGGATTTTTACCAACCAGCTATTTGAGGAAGGTTCTGTAGTAGCAGAATTTCACCTAGTGATCTATTTATTGTTTCTGTTTTTTTTTTTTTTTTTATTTTCTGTCTCCCAGTAAACTGAAAAGGTCACACATAGTTTGCTTTCTGCAAAAATGATTTGTCTGTGTTCTTTCTAGTTCAGTTCAGCTCCATCTTAACTGCACTGAATTGAACTGAACTAGGAAGTTCAGACACTCTGAATGGGGTCTGTTGGAGTCTTTGCTACAGCCCTGGCCTTGGGTCCCATAGTCAAAAACAACGCATTGTTGGTTTGTCCCATGGTACCAACTATTCCTTTGGGAATCCTGACTTTCCAAAATAATCATTCAGCTTCTTTTTGTCTTCATTAAATTTGTCAGTTCTTCATTGTTTATTAGATTGAGTCTTCTGAAAATTCCAGTTTTGTTGAGGGTGCTGATTTTCGGTCACTAATTCTCTTTATTGATTTTGTATAAAATCCAGGAGGAAATCAGGTAAATCATGTTGTTTCTTCTACCATGCTATTTAAAAATTGGAACAACGAGACTAAATTTGAACTCAAACATGGCTAAATGCCTTACATTAAACCCTTGTTTTTCCTTTTGAAAATGGATATGCAGGTGATATAAACAAGTAATATCCATTTTCAGTAATCACTCATAATTTTGCTGATCATTTGAATTCTATAAACTTTGAGTTCCTATCATATTATAATTAATGAGTAGATGATCAATAAAAGATGCAAAGATTAAAAATGTTCAGTGATTAAAAATGCTCAGAAAGCTCTGTCTTATCTAAGAAAACATTTTTGTCTAATATTCCTAGATCACAGTTAATTGATTAATGACAGACTCTTTACATATAGGGCATGATTTCTGCAGATTTTCAAGTTCAACATTACTATGTGAGTATCAGAATCATCTTATGAATGACAATTTATGTATGCATTCCTTTAGGGAACTCCCCTTCACTGAAATTCTGCCATTTGATCTTTTTAGGACTTAATAGTCTTCTCCCAGGAAGAACATTTTTCTTTCAATTTGCTTAATTATTGCAATTTTTTAAAAATTATCTCTTATATGCCTTAATTTAATCTGCCTTTTCTGTGTAAAAACATCCATATCATTCAATTACCCTTATCCTCTTCAAAATAGGCTGGTCTAACCATAGCCCACTGTTCATGGGAGAGGTTGTGAGAGGTCATGTGGTACAAAGGCATATATGGATCTTTCCATAGGAAATGGAATAGTACTCCGCCCAAGGTCATGGCTCTGTTTTGGTATAATCATCATAGTAAAAATATAAGAGAAGAAATTTGAAAGTAAGCATGGCCCCAAAAAGGGCAAGGCCAACACAAAGCTATGATGCTGCTGACTAGCAGAGAAATATTATGAAGATAATAACTCACACAAAATAATCAGAGGCTTGGGTAAATGCATAGGCAGTTTGAAAGCCTGTCACTCTTCCTATCTGAAGAGGTGATTGAGTGATATAGTACAAAATCTCTTTGTGGTGCCTGTAAGTTTCATGATTGGTTAGCCCTTTCATGACGTGACATAAAACCAATAATTATGTATTTCCTGTCTACACCTGCCCTTCTATATCTTCCTCTCTACTTGCTTGTCATTTAACTAATTAGTTTGTTTTTCATTTAATATTCATTGTGCACCCATTTTGTACTAGGCGTAATATCAGAGTGAAAAAAATACAAGTTCCTCCTTATTAGTTTATGGCTTGTTGGGAAGACCTACCTATAAATAAATAATTGTAGTTTCAATTTTTTAATGTTCTAAAAGATGCATATATGTTTCTCTCATTATAAAATAACTAGAACATTCTAATTGCCATGAAAGCTGGCATTTAGTTAGAAATTTGAAGACTAACTGGAAGTAGATGATAGACAGTGGTCCTCAGAGATGTGATCTTTTTCCTTCTACAAGATCTGAATCACAGTCTGCTGCTGCTGCTAAGTCGCTTCAGTCGTGTCCAACTCTTGGCGACCCCATGGACTGCAGCCTACCAGGCTCCTCCATCCATGGGATTTTCCAGGCAAGAGTACTGGAGTGGGGTGCCACTGCCTTCTCTGGAATCACAGCCTACCTATTACTAAAATAGCCACAAGCATCTTTCTATCAACATGGAATTCACCTTATTAGCTTATGAATAAGAATATGTAAAGAGTTATGAACATATCATCATTTTATGAGCCTGAGAAAAAAAAATTTTTCTATTTTCATCCCATTTTTTCTGATATGAGAAGATTCATAGTAGAAAAGGGGTAACTGGAAATATTGTTGAACAAAACGAAAACCCAAAATGGACACTGAGGGCATATTTACATAAAGATTGATAGCTTTATCCAACTAGAGATTATCATACTAGATGAAGTAAGTCAGAAAGAGAAACACAAATACCATACAATATGACTTATATGTGAAATGTAAAATATGTCACAAATGAACCTATCTATGAAACACAGTCTCTGACAAAGAGAACAGGCTGGTGGTTGCCAAGGTGGACGTTGGGGTAGGAGGGATTGGGAGGTCAGGGTAAATAGATATAAGCATTTATATATAAATGGATAAGAAACAAGGTCCTACTGTATAGTATGGGGAACTATATTTAATATCCTATGATAAGTCAAATGGAAAATAATATTTAAAATAACATATATGCATAATTGTATCACTTTATTATATGACAGAAGTTAACACAACATTGTAAATCAGCTATACTTTAGTAAAAAAGATTGATAGCTTTGAAACAGCACTTTTTAAAGCAAAATAGTTGGTACCTTAATTCTAATTAAGTGGAAAAAATAAAAACAATTAATAAAAGTGAAATATAAATGATGGATAACCTTGAGATGTGCTACTTAGTTTAATTAGACATAAAGTTTGTAAAAATGATATATAATTTCACATCTGCAATTATAAATATTTTTTTAAACTTGGACATGCCTGATATGGTGAGAGAAACTTGTATCTTCTATATGTGAAAGTTAATACTGTTACAATACAAAAATGTTTGACAAAAAACAACAAAATTCTATAAAGCAATTACCCTTCAATTAAAAATAAATAAATTAAAAAATCATTTGTTGTTACTTACAAAAGAGAAAGACTGAAAACAACCTACATAGTCAATGGTTTTAAAGTTGGTGCCTCAGGTAGTATGATCTTTTTAATATGATAATATAACTTCTCTAAAGTCATATAATATTACTATTAATATCACATAGAAACCATTAGACATAAGACTGAGATGACGATGGCAAATATAGGAAAACTTAAGTGAGAAAAGACTAGAAAAGTATATATCAGTGACTATGTAAACATTAAAATACAATTGTTTTTCTTAAAGAGATGTGATAAAACATTCAGAGTGGATTTTGGTGGATATTGGCTCTTTGGATGATGCCTTTAAATACTTAATATTTTAGAAAAACTTTTTTCTTTTGTATTAATTAATTTTTATTTTTTTAGTTTGTTTTGCTTTACAATACTGTATTCATTTTGCCATACATGACGTAAATCAGCCATAAGTGTACCTGAGTTCCCAATCCGGACCCCCTCCCTTCCCCCTCCCTCCCCACACCATCCCTCCAGATCATCCCCACTCATCAGTCCCAAGCCTTCTGCATCGAACCTAGACCGGCAATCCGTTTCCCCTATGATATCATACAAGATACAATGCCATATTCCCAAATCCTCCCACCCTCTCCCTCTCCCACGGAGTCCAGACAGCGATGTTATGATGATTTCAGTGGACAGCTAAGGGACTCAGCCATACGTATCTATGTATCCATTCTCCCCCAATAAAATCAAGAGACTGATACACTGAGAGCTTATGTAGTGGGTTTGGCACTAGCCCATTTACGGGAAATGAGGATTTCAATGAAGTAGCATTGGAGACTTAAGTGAGACTGGAGGAGAATTCTCTGTGCAGTGAAAATGACAAAAGGTTACAGGAAGAAAGACATGGAATGCAGCTGGCAGAGACAATAAGGGGATTTGGGGCTGAATTTTGCCTGGTAGCCTCAGGCTTTCTACTCTCCTAAGGAAACAAGTCATTCCTTTGCCTGAAGGTAAAAAGGTCAATTTTGAAATTAAATTAGTCAAGTGCTTGATTTCAATATATGATGCTGTTTCTGTGACTTTGCCAAGCCAATTATTTTGTCAAGTTCTCACTGAAGCCTTGGAGAATGTGAAGCCCATCCCTGATTTGAATATTTTCTGTAAAGGGTTCTTTTTCTTTCTGATTTATACTAATGTATTTTCCTCACTGCTGGCATCAACTTGTTTGCAGTGTCATCTTTTTCTTCTTTCTTATTTAATAGTTAAGTCATTTTAAAGGTCATTATATCTTTGAAAGGTAAACTAAAAATCAGCTAGAGACTTAACCTGTGATGTGATATCTAGACAATAAAGACCTGCTTCTAGGACATTGATGATGATGTTCATACCTCTTAATTTTCATCCTAACGTGACAATTAAATACTTGACATTCATAGAAACTTAATTGAAAAGACAGCCATGTCTATTAAATTCCTAAAGCCTACCAACAATGCCCATACTTTGCAATTTTTATGAAGTTTATCAAACAGAGTTAATCATCCTTTCATCATTAAAACACATCTGGCCCATAGGTATCAATTATAGCTTTATTAAAACCACAGCTTTTTCATTTTTAGTTGTGATCTTCCTTATTTTTTCAAATGAAATCAATGTTTTCTGAGACATACATCCTTGAAAAAATACTGTGTTTTTGCCACATGGTGAAAATTCATCCTTTGGATGAAATCACTTGTTCCTATATTATAAAAATAGACAAAGAAAGCAAGCCTCTAACTAACTTTGTTTGCTCTCAAAAAGAAAGTCAAATGCTTGTGCTGCCAAAGCTACAAAATACCCTTGCTTCCGAGCATGTCCTGAGCTCATTACTCTTCTATACTGAGGGCCAGTTCCTTGCCTGGATGTAATGAATACTTTCCCATTTACATTTTCTTCACAGCTTGAGGGAAAAGGCTGCTAACATCACAACAATCACAGTGAGAAAGATGATTTTAATATCTTTGCAACTTCTCCCTGAATCATTCTAGAAATGCCTCTACAGAAACATTTGTTTCTGTAACATTTCCTGAGCTAGGTCATGTGCACATTTTCTTAGGGGAATGGGAATCTAGAAAAGAAAACAAATAGCTCCCACCTGGGGAGCTCTAAGCTTGTGCTTGAGAAGCAGAAAGAATGATAGATTTGGGCTTTGTTTCTGACCTCACTTTCACAGCGTCTCTGTATTTACATAGCTAGGATAAGCAGGGAGAAGGCTGGCTGTCAAAGAGCTTTTCCTTTACCCAGTATATCAACCACTCAAAGAAAGAAAATACAACTTTCATCTAATGGCTACAATCAGGACCCAGAGTCAAAGGTATGGCCTCTGTTTACTTCCTTTTTCACTTCCTGAGACTTGTGAGCTGCTGGATGAATCAGCAGTAATTTTAACTTTCATCAGAAAGATTCTGTAAATGACCATTATTAATTCATTATGGTGTGACTTAAGGCATTTACAAAAAAAGCTGTTGGACAAAAAGCATAGGGTCTGATCACATCATTGCCAAAACAGGTATTTAATTAATAAATTGGAAGATAGTTCCGTAGCAGAACTTTCTTTCTTTTTTATTAGAGTGCTATCTGAGTCTCTCTAAGCAGAAACATGCTAGTGTTGGAATTGTATCCAGGTTTGGCCGATTGTCACTCATAAGCCAGTAATTCAACAGTTAAGTGTCAGTAGGAAAAAAGGTGCTTTAATCAGAAAAGTTGGCAGTCTGCAGAGAAGGTGAACTTGTGTCGAGTCCAACTCAAAAATTTCTCAGCCATGACAGTCTTTTTATTTTGTATTTTTAATGGAAGGATCATTGCTTTACAGTGTTGTGTTGGTTTCTGGTGTACAATGGTGTGAATCAAGCATGTTGTTGTTGTGGTTTAGCTGCTAAGTCGTTTCCAACTCTTTGCCTCCCTGTGGACTGCAGCCCACCAGGCCAAGAATACTGGAGTGAATTGCCATTTCCTTCTCCAGCAGATCTTCCCCACTCAGGGACTGAACTTGCGTTTCCTACATTGCAGGTGGTCTACTGCCTTTCAGGCGGATTCTTCACCACTGAGCCACCAGGAAAGCCCCAAATCAGCTATGAGTATACATATGTCCTTTCCCTCTTCAGCCTCCTCCCCACCACCACCACTACCCTCTTCCCCTGTCTTACCCTCTAGGTTGTCACAGAGCAGGCTGAGCTCCTTGTTTTATATAGCAGCTTCCCACTTATTATCTGTTTTACACATGGCAGTGCATATATTCCAGTGCTACTCTCTGTTTTCCCCACTCTCTCCTTCCCCCACTGTGTGTACAGGTCCATCCTCTATGTCTGTGTCTCTCTCTACTCCTGCACTGCAAGTAGGTTCATTAATAACATTTTTTTTTCTAGATTACATATACATGGGTTAATATACAATATTTGGTTTTCTCTTTCTGACTTATTTCACTCTGTAAAACAGGCTCGGGGTTCATCTTCCTCAGTTCAGCTGACTCAAATCTGTTCCTTTTTATGGGCCAAGTAATGTTCCATTATATGTATGTACCACTACTTACTTCTTTATCCATTCATCTGTCAATGGGCCTCTAGGGTGCTTCCATATCCTGATTATTACAAATAGTGCTGCAATGATCATTGGGGTACGTGTGCCTTTTGAATTATGGTTTTCTCAGGGTGTATCAGCAATAGTGAGATTTCTGGGTCTCATTAGTAGTTTTATTCCCAGTTTTTTAAGGGATAGTTTTTTAAAGAAAAGAAAATGAGGGACAAATTTTCTCAGTGCATCATTGAGGCAGAAGGTGAGGTTCTGTATCATTCTCCATTGAATACAGAATGACTGTCTCTTCAGTGATATCTTGATGTGTAGTTGGTCTGCAGGATTGCTAAGGGGATTTTTCAAGTAGAGAGCTAGTCTTTTTTTTTAACTAATTAATTTATTCTAATTGGAGGCTAATTGCTTTACAGTATTGTGATGGTTTTTGCCATACATTGACATGAATCAGCCATGGGTGTACATGTTCCCCCACCACCACCCATCATCCCAAACCCACCTTCCACCTCCCTCCCCATCCCATCCCTCTGGGTTGTCCCAGTGTACTGGCTCTGAGTGCCCTGTTTCATACATCAAACTTGGACTGGTCATGTATTTCACATGTGGTAATATATATGTTTCTGCCAGGGGCCAGCGTGAGGAACTCCGCCCATGGCAAAGGTCATGAGGAAGGCTTGGCATATGCAAAGGCGTGATCAAGCCTCAGGAAACCCCCTGTTCCCGAGCATCTACCCCCAAAACCAGAGTCTGTTTTATGCTCTCACCTACACCTCTGACTCTACAGGGGGCTCTCCCCCATAACCATTTCTCTCGGAGAAGGAGTTAACTTGCAGCTCCAGTTAATAAAAATTCCTGGGCGTGACAAGAGTGTTTCAGCTTACGAACTCCTCTGAAGGTTATCTAGCCTGCCTGTATAGTTGTCTGGCCACGTGTGATTGTTTACAGCCTCCCAACCATGAGAGGCATGAGATGTTTTAGACTTACTAAAGGCAGATTCTTTTGGGAAGTTAGAATTTATTAGTATTGTGGGTTGGTTAAGAAGTATATTGGTGAAGGATTTTTCATTTGTTGTGTCAATAATTGTTGCTAATTCCCTGCCCTTGGTGTGACAAGGATGGCTCAGGTCAAACCTCTGTGTGGGCAGACTAGTTTGTGTGACAGGATTATCCATACTCCTGCCACTAGGCACAGGATTGTTTACTACCTCTCAACCATAAACAGCACAGAGAGTCTGGAGTATTTTGAAGGTCTTAATTAGCATAGGGCTTTTATCATTGTTGAGTCAATGATTGCCACCAGGCCTCCATGTCCTTAGGCACCTGGGAATATATTAATCAATGTATTTGGAATATAGAAAAGGAAATATAGTAGTTTTTTGATGTTAGCAATACTAGACCTTTTGAGTTAATGAATTTTCTCTTTTGTTATAGACCACTGTACTTTGTTATAAATCACTGTGTCCTTGCTATGTAAAAATGTAACTTTATCACTATCTTAAGACTAAATAGATTTTAAGGGGAACATTGGTAAAGGAATTTCATTTGTTGGGCTGATGTTTGCTGCTAAATCTCCATATTCCCTGCCCTTATAATGAATATAGCTAGCATATAAGAGAAATAAGTATTAACCTTCAAGATTAATCATGTTAACCTTGGGTTAAATAAATTCCTTTCTTGATTGTAACTCACTACACCCTCACCCTATAGGAATACAACTTTATTTGGAGGGTGGTGCCTAGTTTAGGAAAAAACACCCTTGGAAAAAATAAGTTTTTTGGNTGGGTTCTCACCAAGCCTACTAATTCTGCCTGGGCTTCTAAGATCGGACCAGGGAGGCCTCCGTGCCTCTTCTCCTTCGGGCGAATGGAAAGACATCTGTGGCCTACGTAGGTGGTATTCCGTGTAAGCCAAGTTATTCAGCCTCTGTTCTCTGCTAAGTTTCTAATCCCTCTCTATCTGTAATTAAATAAGTTCTTTCCTAGGATGCCGACCCTGTCTCCACCTTCGAATCACCCTGGGCCCTGGCAGACTATGGCACTGCAATGCCATTATGAGGCACCTTAGCCACGGTCCTGTCTTGTTACCATTTAGTAACTTCGGGAAACAAATTAGCAAGTAGGTTCAGGCCAGCAGGACCCAGACAGAGAAGAAAGAGAGAAAAATCCTTGTGGCGGGCTGGGGATGCTCCGAGGGCCACTGGATGTTACTCTTGAGAGGAAAGGAGAAGGGAGAGGGTCACAGTCAGAAAGGCCAGTGGCTCTGATGAGACCAGTTCAGTTCCTCCCCGGTGATAGGATTAGTTAGAGTTGGCTGCTACTGGCTAGAGACATCTAAGCACCGAGAGCCACTGCATTCCTGGTGTGGATTTTGAGAAGGAAGCAGTTATAACAGGAGTGCAAACCTCCAGGAGAGAGGCTCACAGGGGCTGTGGAAATGGATCCAGGCGGTGTGAGGAGGGATCAGGGTCCTCTGACCACATCCAGCGTTTCCTGCATTGTGCAGCCAAGGGCCACCGAGTGTGGCAAAAGCCCACTGGAGACTGCAGCGGGAGAACGATGCAGAGTCCCAGTGACCTTGGGGGGTGACCTTGGGGGATGCCCACAGCAACAGCACTGCGGTCGTTTCCAGGGGCAGCAAGTGTCCTGTGGTTGTGAGCCCAGTAACAGCACCCTAATCAGACTCTCCTGTGCTGAAGTACTGGACCGAGAGGACAGTCCTTCGGTTGGTAACCGTTTCCAAATCTGCTTTTCCGGTCTTCCTGTTGGGCTGGGAGTTACTGCATGATACACGTGGGTTTGTCGGCTCACACTGTGCACTGTGGGAGTAGAGACCGATAAGGTGAACATGAAAGTGTGAATCATCNATCAGACTTTCCTGTGCTGAAGTGCTGGACCGAGAGGACAGTCCTTCGGTTGGTAACCGTTTCCAAATCTGCTTTTCCGGTCTTCCTGTTGGGCTGGGAGTTACTGCATGATACACGTGGGTTTGTCGGCTCACACTGTGCACTGTGGGAGTAGAGACTGATAAGGTGAACACGAAAGTGTGAATCATCAGGGCGACTGCAAGTTCAAGAACGGTGATGTGACGAAAAAACGCTTACCCCTTGGGCAAGGTTATGACCAACCTAGACGGCATATTCAGAGGCAGAGACATTACTTTGCTGACTAAGGTCCGTCTAGTCAAGGCTATGGTTTTTCCAGTGGTCATGTATGGATGTGAGAGTTGGACTGTGAAGAAGGCTGAGCGCCAAAGAACTGATGCTTTTGAACTGTGGTGTTGGAGAAGACTCTTGAGAGTCCCTTGGACTGCAAGGAGATCCAACCAGTGCATTCTGAAGGAGATCAGCCCTGGGATTTCTTTGGAAGGAATGATGCTGACGCTGAAGCTCCAGTACTTTGGCCACCTCATGCGAAGAGCAGACTCATTGGAAAAGACTCTGATGCTGGGAGGGACTGGGGGCAGGAGGAGAAGGGGACGACCGAGGATGAGATGGCTGGAT
>SJYA01001190.1:235469-281260 GCA_006410615.1 Neotragus moschatus
GGGGGCTCTCCCCCATAACCATTTCTCTCGGAGAAGGAGTTAACTTGCAGCTCCAGTTAATAAAAATTCCTGGGCGTGACAAGAGTGTTTCAGCTTACGAACTCCTCTGAAGGTTATCTAGCCTGCCTGTATAGTTGTCTGGCCACGTGTGATTGTTTACAGCCTCCCAACCATGAGAGGCATGAGATGTTTTAGACTTACTAAAGGCAGATTCTTTTGGGAAGTTAGAATTTATTAGTATTGTGGGTTGGTTAAGAAGTATATTGGTGAAGGATTTTTCATTTGTTGTGTCAATAATTGTTGCTAATTCCCTGCCCTTGGTGTGACAAGGATGGCTCAGGTCAAACCTCTGTGTGGGCAGACTAGTTTGTGTGACAGGATTATCCATACTCCTGCCACTAGGCACAGGATTGTTTACTACCTCTCAACCATAAACAGCACAGAGAGTCTGGAGTATTTTGAAGGTCTTAATTAGCATAGGGCTTTTATCATTGTTGAGTCAATGATTGCCACCAGGCCTCCATGTCCTTAGGCACCTGGGAATATATTAATCAATGTATTTGGAATATAGAAAAGGAAATATAGTAGTTTTTTGATGTTAGCAATACTAGACCTTTTGAGTTAATGAATTTTCTCTTTTGTTATAGACCACTGTACTTTGTTATAAATCACTGTGTCCTTGCTATGTAAAAATGTAACTTTATCACTATCTTAAGACTAAATAGATTTTAAGGGGAACATTGGTAAAGGAATTTCATTTGTTGGGCTGATGTTTGCTGCTAAATCTCCATATTCCCTGCCCTTATAATGAATATAGCTAGCATATAAGAGAAATAAGTATTAACCTTCAAGATTAATCATGTTAACCTTGGGTTAAATAAATTCCTTTGTTGATTGTAACTCACTACACCCTCACCCTATAGGAATACAACTTTATTTGGAGGGTGGTGCCTAGTTTAGGAAAAAACACCCTTGGAAAAAATAAGTTTTTTGGTTATCAGAAAGAAAGGGTCATAAAATGTCAGCAGGCCTCATGGCCAGAAGATGATGTAAAACCCCTAAGACCTTTTTGTATACATTTATGCAAAGCACCTGATTTTGATAAAGGTCAGGACTGCTGACCCCTGCGTGACTCTATTCATCCCTACATGTAAAAAAAGATATATAAGGAAAACTGAAAATAAAGAAAACAGTTTCCAGAAAGACTGATTCCCCCATGTTGTTCTTTCTTATTTCTGGCTGAATTCCCATCTGGAGCATGGGTGCCTGCCACGTCTACTTACTTGCCCTGGCTTTCAAGTCCGTGTGAAAAGGAGCCCAAGGAGGGGCACATTCTGCTATTTAAGTGGTGCCGGTGGCCCAACATAGATGGTGCAAATTCCTTGTCTTGGAATTTTATTGGTATCCCACGTAAACCAAGTTATTCAGCCTCTTTTTCTCCACTAATATCTCCTACTATTTTCTGGCTGAATTCTCATCTGGCACGTGAGTCCTCACCAAGCTTACCAATTCTTCCTGGGCTTCTAAGATTGGACTAGGGAGGCCTCAGTGCCTCCTCTCCTTCGGGAGAACGGAAAGATGCCTGTGGCCTATGTAGGTGGTGATTGGTATTCCATGTAAGCCAAGTTATTCAGCCTCTTCTCTCTACTAATTTTCTAACCCCTCTCTATCTGTAATTACAAAAATTTTTTCCTAGGAGGCTGACTCCGTCTCCACCTTCGAATCACCCTGGATCCACCGGGGCTGGACCCCGGCATGTTTCAATGCTATTCTCTCAAAACATCCCACCTTTACCTTTTCCCACAGTCATTTTTAACTGCTTAATTCTTCATTATAATCTAGAAAAAGGAGCAACAGGTTAGGCATGGTGTGCATTCAGGAGAGAATGTGAGGAGTTAGTTTCAGTTGCTTAGTCATCTCATTCCTATAATCAGGCTCTTTTCAAGTTAGAAAGGAACAGAAATAAAAATACAGAAAAGATCAAATAGGAAATGGTTAAAAGAGCTGCTTTCAGTATGGAGTTTATTTTCTTCTGTGATGATGACCCATCTCTTTGTCTAACATACCTGGCGACACATTGTTTAAGAAGAAAATGTTCTGCTATATCATATAAGCAAAAAGAGAAGGGAGAGTGAAAATAGTTGTTTGTATTGTGATAAAAGTCCAGCATAGAATATTAGATCTGGAAGGGCACTAAAAGGCCAACTCATCCAACTCTTAATTATGAAGATGAATAAATAATGGCACAGAGTGTTTAAGTGTTTTGCTCAAGGGCATTGAGACATTTGGGTAGAGCTGGCATTGTGTTATCCACAAAACCATGAATCTTTGATAGAATTCTGTTTCTGGTCTCCTCCTTTGTATTGCCCAATATAACCTTCATTTTCATTAAATCTCTTCTGGAAAAGGGCTTCCTAGGTACTGTAGTGGTAAATAGCCTGCTTGCCAATGCAGGGAGATATAAGAAATGTGAGTTCATTTCCTGGTTTAGGAAGACCCCCTAGAGAAGGGCATGGCAACCCACTTCAGTATTCTTGTTTGGAGAATCCAATGGATAGAGGGACCTGGTGGGCTACTGCGCAAAGAGTTGGACAAGACTGAAGTGACTTAGTACCCATACTGGAAAAACCATAAATAATATCTACTACATTTTACATTCTCTAACAAAAGTCAGTTTTCATCCTTGATCCAATGTTCAATTTCTACTTTAGAAGAATGTTAGAAGAATCCATTACAGAGTAAGCCCATTCCATTGGAACTTACGTTGTAGTTATAATAGCAAAAGGAGGCTGTGGGGCTGAGATAGAAGTTTCCTTTCTTTCTTTGTTTTTTTTTTTTTTTAATTAGCATAAAAACCTTTATCACATGCAATATATTCTATTTATTTAGAACAGATTGAATAAAAGTAAGTAGTAACACATCTACGGAGAAGGCAATGGCACTCCACTCCAGTAGTCTTGCTTGGAAAATTCCATGGACAGAGGAGCCTGGTGGGCTGCAGTCCATGGGGTCGCTAAGAGTCGGACAGGACTGAGTAACTTCACTTTCACTTTTCACTTTCATGCGTTGGAGAAGGCAATGGCAACCCACTCCACTGTTCTTGCCTGGAGAATCCCAGGGATGGGGGAGCCTGGTGGCCTGCCGTCTATGGGGTCGCATAGAGTCAGACACGACTGAAGTGACTTAGCAGTAGCAGCAGCAGCAGTAGTAACACATCTAACGTGTTTCTTGATTCCTAAATCCCACATTTATACCAATGTGCTACAATTAGATGTTAAAATAGGCTTGAGGTATAATGCTATAATTTATACTCATAAATATTTAGCTTGAGAATGAGCCTTAAAAACTAAAATAGCATTCTTGTTTCAAAATAGGAATTTTAATGTAAAAATTTGGTGGATATAGGTTATCATTTCATAGTTAACTGAATGCTTGCTTTGTTGTTTTTTATTGTTCACTCACTAAGTCGTGTCTAACTCTTTGCTACCCCATGGACTGCAGCACACCAGGCTTCCTTGTCCTTCACTGTCTCCCAGAGTTTGCTCAAACTCATATCCATTGAATTGGTGAGGTTTTCCAACCCTTTCATCCTCTGTTGACCCTTTCTTTCCCTGCCCTCCAACTTTCTCAGCATTAGCATCATTTCCGATGCATTGGCTCTCCACATCAAGTGCCCAAAGTATTGTAGCATCAGTCCTTCCAATGAATTTTCAAAGTTGATTTCCTTTAAGATTGACTGGTTTGATCTCCTTGCTGCTCAAGTGATTCTCAAGAGTCTTCTCCAGCACCACAATGCAAAGGCATCAGTTCTTTGGTGCTCAGTCTTTACGGTCTAACTCTCACATCTGTACATGACTACTGGACAAACTATATCTTTGAGTATACCGACCTTTGTAGACAAAGTGATGTCTCTGCTTTTTAATACATTATCTGGGTTTGTCATAGCTTTTATCCCAAGGAACAAGTGCCTTTTTATTAAATGGCTGCAGTCATCGTCTGTAGTGATTTTGAAGGTGAAGAAAATAAAATCTTTCCACTTTTTCCCCATCTAATTGACATGAAATGATGTGACTGGATGTCATAGTCTTTTTTTTTTGAATGTTGAGTTTTAAGCCAGCTTTTTCGCTAGTATCTTTCACCTTCAAGAGGCTCTTTAGTTTCTCTTCACTTTCTTCCATTAGAATGGTATTATTTGCATAACTGAGGTTGTTGATATTTCTCCCTGGAAATATAACCAGAAATGCCTGGTTATGATTTCTTAAAGATTGTATCACAGTCTGAATACTATCTAGTGTTACATTAGAGTCTACATTACAGTGGTTTTAACACAGGCACCATAACCTTGTTTTTCACCCAAATAAATGGTGATTTCCTTACTTTCAGTAGGTGAGTGAAATGAGGGATTTATGAGAAACTCCATGTTTGATATAGTAGAACAACTATACATTGCATTAATTTCTAAAATTTAATCAAATTCAGAAGATATCTTTTTTCCCAGTTTTATTAAGATGTAGTTGACACACAACACAGTGTGTGTTTAAGGTGTGTAGCATCATTATCTGACTTGTGGATCAGATGGTAAAGAATCTGCCTGCAATGCAGGAGATCCAAGTTTGATCCCTGGGTCAGCAGGAAGATCCCCTGGAGAAGGAAATGGCTACCCTCTCCAGTATTCTTGGCTGGAGAATTCCATGGAGAGGGGAGCCTGGTGGGCTATAATCCATGGGGTCACAAAACTGTCAGACACACCTAAGTAACTAACACACACATACATCATGAAACAATTATCACAGGAAGTTTAGTGGACATCCATCTCATAGATACACAATAAAATAAACTTAAAAAATTACTCATGATGGGAACTCTTAGGACTTACTTTCTTAACAACTTTCATCTATAATCTATAACTATGTTAATTAATCATTTTGTACATTACATAAAATATCATCTTTTGAAGATGTGTTATACATGTATTCCATTTCTTCACAATCCTATGCCTTAGGACTTAGAAGTGCCAGTGTTACAATATCCCTTTTAAAGACTATCTCTGGATTCTTTTTTTACAAATATGTCCTTGTTCTGTCTATAAATCTGTGAGCCAGTACTTCCCAATGTGAGTTCCTGCATTCTTAGGCTACTCAGAGGCTACTAATGGAGTAGGGTGGGGAGCTGGTCCACAAGTAATATCTGTTCTCACAAGGAGCTTGTAAGACAGAGTATATATACATTGAGTACACTTAGCAATAGAAAACCTACTATGACTGACTCAAGAGCTGAAATATGTGAGCAGAAATTACTTCCACTGGCTGTGATGGCAAAGGTCACATGGAGCTAATGGCACAAGGGATTGCTAGGTGAACACATGCATTTTACACTTAAATACATGGGGAAATAAATTACTTACTATTAAATCAGTGCTAAAGAGCGGCATAATCCTTCATGATATGGAACCTTATGAAGAGAAATATGAAAAGAGAGGTACTGGTGAATCAGTTATAAATTTTTGTTATAAATCTTTCTAACATTTGATCCCAGGGAACTTACCTATGTGTCACAATATTATTAAATGAAAAAAAATGAGTTAATGCATGAATCAGGATCTATCCTGTACTTGATCTGAAGGTTGATTCTTAATATGATAGAATATGCCTCAGTTTCAACTATCGTGTGTGTGTGTGTGTGTGTGTGTGTATGTTTATGTGTGTATATAAGGCTTCCCTGGTGGCTCAGATGGTAAAAATTCTGCCCACAATACAGGAGATCCAGGTTCAGTCACTGGGTCAAGAAGATACACTGGAATGGCAACCCTCTCCAGTATTCTTGCCTGGAGAATTCCATGGACAGAGGAGTCTGGTGGGCTATATAGTCCATGTGGTCACAAAGTGTAAGACACGACTGCATGACTAACATTATGTGTATATGTGTGTGTGAAACCTCAAGGCAAAATCTAGTCTCTAATTTAGGATTTCACATGCAAAAACAGCCACTAATTAATTAATATGCATTCTTTTGCTACCAGAGCACCACACTTTTAGTTCCAGTTTCTATCTCTCCATTGTTTCTTATCATACACATGTGCCTACTCTCCACATGTGTTCATAATTTACTGACATGCTTAGACATGAATTTCTTAATCCTCAGGATTCATATAGTAGTCATTTTCTAAACATTGATTGGTTCACTTACTAAACACAGAGGGTGAACTCAGTGCTGTGTAAGGCGTTGTGTGTTTCCTTTTATTTAAAATTTATTTGACTGTTTCAGTTGTGGCATGTGGGATATAGTTCCTTGACCAGGGATCAAACTCCTGCATTTGGAGAATAGAGTCTTAGCCACTAGACCACCAAGGAAGTCCCCAGAGTGTGTTTCTTAAGGAACTTAAAGTCTAATGAATTAAGAGACTAAAAATTTTTATTGAACTAATTGTGTGATAAATAACAATACAATATCTAATAAATAATAAATGAATAACTAAAAATTAAAGGTTTAGTTATATACAATACTGAGCCTAACATCACACCTGGAGAAGACATTGAGTCTTGAAGACACAAAGCTTTATTTTGAAGTTTACGCAATATCTTTCAGTACCTTTTTGATTGTAATATACAGGTATTGCTCGTTATATGATAACCCTTCATCTTTCACCCCAGTTAATTTGATATTTTTTGTAAAAAGTTAATCCTAAATTATGAGATGTTGTTACCATAAACACTAAATTACTTTAAGTATTCTAAGTCATCATCTAATAGCTTTTTAAGAATAATTTTCTATGTCCTATGTAGAACATGACAAACTTTTCTCTTCTAAAAAACAATATTGAATAGTGCCAGAGACAGAAGTTAACAAAGATCTCATGTAAAATAATATTTTCTATATAGTTTACTATCTCCATCCCAGAAACCTCCTATGCTAAGGGCAGTGTTCAGGAAAGTAATGTTGAGAAATGTTGCCAAACATTAAAAGAACAAAAATTTTCAGATTATTAAATCCTGAGGTAGATATTTTTCTTTTCTTTTCTGCTTGAATAGGGAAAAGAGTTTTCTCTGGTGAGGGCTACTAAATTCTTTAAGAATAATCCCAGTCTACATTATATTCATTGGCTGCTAAGTCGCTTCAGGTCTCTTAGCGACCCCATGGACTGCAGCCCACCAGGCTCCTCCATCCGTGGGATTTTCCAGGCAAGAGTACTGGAGTGGGGCACCATTGCCTCAGATTAAATGGTCACATCGGTTGAATTATGGGCCAGGTAAGTTCTTTTCTCTTTTTTTCAAGGCAGTATTGCCTGGGAAATCCCATGGACAAAGGAGCCTGTTGGGTGATAGTCCATGGAGTCACAAGAGTTAGACACAACTTAGCAACTAGACCACCACCAACACGTTGTTAGCTATAGTTATAGTACTGTATTTTTGTTACAAATAAAACTGTACAATGTATTGTTCAGATTAAGAGTTAGTACAGAACCACTCAATAAATAATAGATCTTAGAGTTGAAGACATTCCTGACTATCCATTTCTTTCTAATATAAAATGCTTATATCCTTAAAAAACAGTAAAATAACTCTCATTCCCTGTTATTCATAAATGATTCTACAATTGGGAAACTTGATAATTGGAACTTGATAATTGGTTGTTCCCATAATTTATTCATTTCATAACTGAAAGTTTGTAGCTTTTAGCCAGTATCACCCCATTTCCCACTCCTAGTTCCCCAGCAAGCATAATTCTACTTTCTTTTACTATGAGTTTGACAGTTTTGGATTCCACAGATGAAATAATAAAACATTTGTCTTCTTTGAGATATTTCACTTCACATAATGCCTTCAAGATTCACCAGTGTTGCAAATGGCAGAATATCCTTTTTTGTGGTTGAATAATATTCTATTGTATATCAGGAAAAAGCATTCAAAATCAGTTTCTTGAAAGATGATCAGGTTGGTGTATTTGCTGTTGAGCTGACTTTTCAATTCTCCTTCTGTTTATTAACCTGTATTTTTCAATAGAATGTGTGTGTGTGTGCGTGTGTGTGTGTGTAAGAGAGAGAGAGAGAGAGAGAGAGAGAGAAAGGATATATAATATTGTATGCCATCCAGTGTTTACCCTACTTCCAGTAGTTTATGTTCTTTATTGTCCTAAAAGAAACAGTCTATGGTGTAACATTTTCTACTGTAGTTTTTTAAGGGAGAGAAAGGGGATGAAATTAAATATATAATGTTGTTTTAATATATATGGCTATTTAATCTTTAGCTCATTTTTTCTCATGTCTTTTCAAGAAAGTATCATTAGTATAACCATTTTATGAAGTTCAAATATGTTAAATATTTTATCCTTGCTTGTTTCTTCAGTCATGTCCAACTTTTTGTGACTCTGTGAGCTGTAGCCCACCAGGTTCCTTTGTCCATGGGATTTTCAAGGTAAGAATCCTGGAGTATATTGCCATTTCCTACTCCAGGGAGTCTTCCCAACCGAGAGATCAAACCTGTGTCTCTTGCGTCTCCTACACTGGCAGACAGATTCTTTACCTCTGTACCTCTTAGGAAGCCCCATAAATGAACGATCTTAGATTTGAAGATATTTTTGGAATGCTTAAGTCTTCTCTCTAATATACAGTGTTTCTATCCTTGAAAAACTTCCTATGAAATGAGTCCCATGATCTATGATTCATATGTGATTCAGTTACAATTTAGGAATTTGATAACTGGAAATAAATGAAAGAAATGTATTTTCTAAACTATCGCCTTTATCTTCTTCAAACACTGCATTACGGTTTCGTTGCTTCCCTTCTTATTCATTGGTTGCTAACTAATAATAACTAGTGACTAATGGCTACCTCATAATGATCCAGACTGCTCTTATTATTATTACCTTCATAATATAGCTGAGAACACACAGACTTGGAGATGTTAAATAAAATATGCAATGTCATACACATTCTTTCCAGGTAAACTGAAGAAAATATGTATGTTTGTGTGTGTGCATGTGTGTGTGCACCTGTATATGGTTTATCTTATTATTTTTTTTTTTTAACAAGGTTCTAAGATCTAGAGGCCTGGGGATCATTTCTACTTCATCTTGTCTTTTACCAGTGTCTCCTTTGGGGCTCATCTCCTTGTTTAGCTATGATGCAGGGCGATCAGATGCTCTTATACAGGTCTCATGTACATTGCTTTATGCATGTTGCTTGTCTTGATCACTTCCTATGCCCTCATCCCCATTCTTAGCCAACTTTCCGCTTCCTCTTCCCCCAGGAAGATTGACCTCCCTGGATCTTCACATCTTCTTCTTTTATGTTCCTATGTGCTTTCCTCCCATATGAGTTTGTACTTGGTGATGTTTTACATTGTTGATGATGGACCCATTCAGTGAGCCTACTTTATTTGAATATCTCTGTGAAGAAAATGTTAAATTACTCAATTCAAACTTGAATCCATGTTCAGAACTCAGGCAAACAGTGGAACTGTGATAAGATGATACCTGGGAATTCCTTAATGTGCTACAAATAAGGAAAAAAACTTACCAGTAATAAGTATCAAATTTGGCAAATTATACCAGAGAGAAAGATCAACATTATAGTTAATACCTATGCAGAACTATGAAATTTCCCTAAGCAATAAATTCTGTGTTCAGATACTTTTTTCCTTTAGTAATACTATTGTATTTTAGGGTGCCAGATCCATAGCTAAGTTGGAATTTAGTGAATGATTATGTCTATTAAGGACCGGTCATATTCTATATGGGAAAATAATAGCTTTCCTCTATTGATTTATCATGTACAATACAATTGCACTAACTTGGTCACATTTGATCCTCATGGCATCCCAGGGAGGAAAGCAAGGAAGAAAATTCCATCAGATGTTCTTAAAAGGTCTTCTTAACCTGTCTTTATCAGCACAATCATCTTTCTTACACCTGTCTTTTTTTTTTTTTTTTTTTTTTTACTTTTTTTGTTTTTAGCTGTGCAGCATTCACTGCTGTGTGTGGTCTTTCTCTAGTTGCCCCGAGCTGGGGCTACTCTCTATTTTTGATGTGGAGATTTCTCACTATGGCAGCTTCTCTTCTTGGGGAGCACAGGGTCTAGGCATGCAGGCTTCAGCAGTTGTGGCACGTGGGCTCAGTATTTGAGGCATGCACCCTATGGCATGTGGAATTTTCCTGGAAAAGGGATTGAACCTGTGTTCCTCACATTAACAGGGGAATTCTTAACCCCTGGACCACCAGGACAGTCCTCTACACCTGTCTTATACTCTCTGTGTATTTATTTCATATTTTGATAAGTTATAATCACACACTTTGGATACATAGATACAACTGTCTGCTTCAGTGGGCTTCCCTGGTGGCTCAGCTGGTAAAGAATCCGATGGCAATGTGGGAGACCTGGGTTTGATCACTGGGTTGGGAAGATCCCCTGGAGAAGGGAACAGCTACCCACTCCAATATTAGAGCCTGGAGAATTCCTTGGACTGTGTGGTCCATGGGAGTTGCACAGAGTCGGACTTGGCTGAGGGACTTTCAGATTCACTTTCATCTGCTTCAATAATGATATTACTTTTACTTTGGTTCACAAATACAAATGAAATAAACAGAATTTCAACATTTCAGCTTGTTAAGGAGAATCCATATTATACCAGATTCAGTCTCCATTAGGCTACTTCCGTTCAGTTCAGTTGGATCGCTCAGTCGTGTCTGACTCATTGTGACCCCATAAACTGTAGCACGCCAGGCCTCCCTGTCCATCATGCTACTTAATACAATACAAAAAAATCCTAAAGGTTTTTCATGCATCTCAAACCAAAACTTTGTATTACATTTAATAGCTACCCTATTTGAAACTTCCCTTAGAAATCAAAATAAAAGAACATTGTAATTCTGGCAGATGACCTAATTTTTCTGTTTCATTAATGAAGAAATTTGGGGTCAGATGAAGGATAGAGGAACAATGGGCAGGAATTGCTGAGGGAACAAGTAGTAAGCTGTGTATTGCTTTTCTGCAGATCATATTTGAGTGGTTGAGATTTCACTGTCTTGAAGCAGGTTATATTGCAGTCCATTTATTTGTTGGAGTAGGATTTTATTAGCAACCAGTCCCTGGCCTTGCATGAGAATGAATCTTCTCACAGCCTGGCCATAAAAGACTAATGGAGTTCAAAATCAACACTGTATGTGAAAGCTTTAGCCCAGGATCAGTGAGGTGAGGAGGTTGGAGTTAATGTTCCATTCTGTTCTGCTCAGATGAAGCTGATAACAAATACTACACGTGCGGTTGTGTTTTCATCTCCATCTGTTAATGTTGAGGGTTAGCTCTCTATCTGTCCTAGCTCAACCACATGTTTCTGCTGACAGTAAATCAAAGTTGTAGCGCAGACATGAAAGGAAAAATGTGATTTTAGCCACTTTTGAAAAAGAAAATAAAAATTTGGGGGTTAGGCATTTCTTATAAAATAAATAAAGTGCACAAAACCTTGTGAATGCATTGTAATTTACAGTTAACCTCTTAGGACCAGCTTTCCAAAAAAAAAAAAAAAAAAAAAAAAAAGTTAAATGTGATCAAATTAATCAGGGCATTCCGTATCCATTTACTAATGTTTTAATGCTATGTTGCTAAATAAGAGAAGTAAAAATAAATGCTAAAATTGTTTAAAAAATTATTCTAGAATAGAAGCAAGAGCCGACTTATTTTATAAGACAATCTAAATAAGGCTATCTGATGCGGGGGTGGGGGGGAGTTCTCCTTAACTCTCACAGAATGTTTAAGAATATTTTAACAATTGCCTGCCCAAATTACTCAGTTTATGTAGGATCCTGGAATCCAGTGGTAAAGAACTTGAATCCCATGCAGGTATAACCCAACACACCTGATATGCTGAGGTGAACGTTTTTTCTCAAGAGTGGAGTGCTGGTGCTGGATGGTTGTGTCTGGAGAGGGACAAAGAAGAAGATAAGCACTACAGTGGACAGTGGTGTTGGCAGGGCCTGTAGACGTAGCAGCAGCTCTGGAGGTGGGGTTAAGCCCCGGTTACTGGTACAGTGTAACACTCTATTTGAATACATGCTAACACAGCTTCGGGCTTCCCTGTGGGCTCAGCTGGTAAAGAATCCACCTGCAGTGTGGGAGATCTGGGTTTGATCCCTGGGTTTGGAAGATCCCTTGGAGGAGAGAACTGCTACCCACTCCAGTATTATGTCCTGGAGAATTCCATGGACTGTATTCCATGGGGTCACAAAGCGTTGGACACAATTGAGTGAGTTTCACTTACTCACTCCCTACCACAGCTTCACATGAACTCTCACCTCTTTTTAAATATCTGTTTATTGTGAGGAGGAAGATGATATGAGTTTTTTTTTTTTTTAAGGCTATTAATAAGAACCTGAATACTTGGGCTGCAGCACTCCATTCAACACTTTAAAAAGTTATTATCTAGAAAGAAGAGGTGTAACAAAGCATCAAGTGGTTCAGGAAGAATAAACAGCAACATCAGGAAAACTGGCAGAGGTCACCTCATTGGTGGTTGTGTTGAAGGTTGATGATAGTTTCAAAGCTCTGGAGATACCATGGCAATTATTGTGGAGCACTGCTCACCAAACACAACTAACTGTAGGACAGAAGTGGCCCTTATGAGTTACTAGCTAGACAAACCACCCTAACTTGAAGATGCCTAGAAAATTACCAAAGAAGGTAAGAAGGTCTACCCCTTGGTATTTTGGCAATCTTAATGTAAAATGATCTAAGTCCAACTTATTCAAGTGATCTTTTAGGTCTTCATAGGAGTGGGCTCTTGAAACTTACAGATGGTACTTCAGACTTTGCAGTCAGCTAATTTCTTGAAAGTTCATTGCTAATCAGAACCTCCCACCTGTCTGCCCTCTTCCTGAAAGAATATTTACCTGGCAGGTTAATAAGTGGCAGGTTAATAAGCCTACCTACAGGGATCTTTCCACACATAGTAATTTACATTTATTGTACAACTTGGAGAATCTTTTTTTTTTTTAATAGCAGCTACCCATTTACTTGATTACATATCTGTAACTGTAATTCATATCTTTCATTCATCTGTAAAAAGATCTTTGTCAGCTATTACATCCTGCTACTATAATCTTTTGGTTTTCTAGTTTGAAATTTGAAAAGTTTTGAGTTTTTCAAAAAGTTTTCCAGTTTGAAAAGACTTCAGTCTTTTTCAGTTTTATTGAGACTCTGCGTCTAACATTTCTCTACCTGCCTCAAGTGCATCATTCAGGTGTTTTTATGCCATCCTACCTGTGTTATGATTTTTCCAATGCTCCTGTACGGATGTGAGAGTTGGACTGTGTAGAAAGCTGAGTGCCAAAGAATTGATGCTTTTGAATTGTGGTGTTGGAGAAGATTCTTGAGAGTCCCTTGGACTGCAAGGAGATCCAACCAGTCCATCCTAAAGGAGATTAGTCCTGGGTGTTCATTGGAAGGACTGATGCTGAAGCTTAAACTCCTATTGGTCACCTGACCATCACCAATTTCTGGAGTTTGCTCAAACTCATGTCTATCAAGTCAGTGATGCAATCCAACCACCTCATCCTGTGTCATCCCCTTCTCCTCTTGCCTTCCATCTTTCCAGAATCAGGGTCTTCAAATGAGTCAGTTCTTCGCATCAGGTGGCCGAAGTATGGGAGTTTCAACTTCAGCATCAGTCCTTCCAATGAATATTCAGGACTGACTTCCTATAGGATTGACTGGTTTGATCTTCCAAGAAGGAAATGTCTTTTAGTTTCATGCCTACAGTCACCATCCACAGGACTTTGAAGCCCCAGAAAATAAAGTCTGTCACTGTTTCCATTTTTTCCATTATTCCTACCACATTAGAAAAGTATACTTTTTCTCTGTACTTACTACTGGTTCTAAAATTGATTCTTGGGCATTGTTATGAGTGTTTTCACATCCCTTTCTGCATCAGGAGACAAACAAGCACCAGTACTAAAGTGTCAGATGCTAATCCCTATCTTTCTTATTCTCTCTGAAGAAAATTTTGGATATGAGAGTTGATTCAGTTTTAGTCCAACATTTCTCATTCATTGCTCAACTCACTTCAGTTTGGATGACAACTACGTTCTCAATTTGATTATCAATGCAAATAAAAAACATTTTTTTCTTCTTTCTTTCTTCTGAATCCTGAGCAGCATCTATTGATTTTTCTCCTCCTTCTCAGAATAACATATTGACTAAATTTCAGTAACACCATACCCTCTTGGCATCCTCACAGTGTTCTCTCTTACAGACTTATTGTTATCTATTCATTTCTTACATGTTCAAGGTCTTTAAGATTTGACCCTGGATTCCCTCCTCTTTATATAATCTTTCTCTCCAAAATTATATCCCTTTCACTCTTTAATACTAAAAGTGACTCACTGTATTATATCTTTTAGCCTGTATCAACTCTGAGGTCTTAACCCTTTTGTTGTTGTTGTTTAGTATCTAAGTCAAGTCTGATTCTTTTGAGACCCCCTGCACTGTAGCCCGCCAGGCTCCTCTGTCCATGGCATTTCACAGGCAAGAATACTGGAGTGGGCTGCCGTTTCATTCTCCAGGGGATCTTCCAGACCCAAGGATCAAACTTGTTCCTCTTACGTTGACAGGCAGCTTTTTTTTTTTTTTTTTTAACCCACTGAACCACCAGAGAAGTCCTTCTTAAACCTTACATCCACTTAAAAATCTCTTATTGGAAGCTTTAGATTCAACATATGCAAAAAGAAGCGTGATCATTCACTCCACACCTATATTTCCTTCTCTAATTTTTTTCTAAATAAATGGCAGCACTATTCAACCAGTCATGCAAATCACAGTCTAAGTATCCATTTGACTATCTCCTTTCTCCTCGTTTCCCACATCTAATTTATCTCTAAGTTCTCTTAGTCATCCTACCAATATATCTTGATTCAATTTCCTTCTACACTTGATTTATTACTTCCTTTTCCAGGCCCAGTCATCCCATACGTATTGCTTGTATAACCTCTACCAGTTTCCCCACATCAGTTTTTGCCTGTGTTCAGTTATCCTTTTAATGCAATCATAATGATCATTTATTTGTCTCTTCACAAAGCAAATTTTATATCATTCCATTTCTTCTCCCTTTCAATACTCTCCAGTTCCTTCCAAATGCTCTTCAGAATAGTTAAAATCCTTAGTATCCCCTAAAGAGTAATGCTTAGTCTGACCCCACTATAAAGGCTATATCATTATTTCAGATGTGTCTCAAGTTATTCTCTGTATTCTTATTTTTCATGGAAGTGAGGATTTTTCTTATGTATTTATTTGTTGATGATGTATTTAAGACAGCTTTATTGACATTTTATATCCAAATAATACACATTTTAATGTGTGCAACTCGATGAGTTTGGACATATGCAAACGCCTGTGGTACCATCACCACAATCAAGATAATAGGCAATCAGTGACATTCCAGAGTTTGTTTTCTTCCTTGTGTGTGTGTGTGTGTTTGTTAAGAACACTTAACCTGAGCTCTTTCTCAGTGCACAAAACCATCTTGTTATTATAGACACTATATCATAATACAGATCTCTAGAACTTACTCATTTTTTGCAACTAAACTACCCATTGAACAACAACTCCCCATGTGCCTCTCTATTCTACTTTCTCCTTCTACCAGCTTGACTCTTTGATATAACTTGTGTGGATGGAATCCTGCAATATTTGTTTTCTTGTGAGTGATTTATTTCACCTAGTATATTCTTCTTGAGTTTCATCATGTTGTCTAGATTGCAGAATTTATTTCTTCATTTTCTTCATTCATTCACTTGTCAGTCGACATTTAGATTGTTTCTTCATCTTGGCTCTTGTACTTCAGTGAACATGGAGGGGTTCGTTGACTTATCTTTGAATTCTTAAACATCTCTGCATTTTAAAAATCTCTTCATATTCTTAATTTTCAATTATTTTGGACGAATAGCCAGAAGCAGGATTTCTGGACCATATGGTACTTCTATTTTTAAGCTTTTTAGGAACCTCCATACTGTTTTCTATAGCATCCCTACCATTTTAATTTCCTCCAACAATGTATGAAGGTTCTGGTTTCTCCATGTATTTGCCAACTCTTGTGTTTTTGTGTGACTTTTTCTTTTTTTTTTTTTGGATAATAGGTATCTTTGGGAGTGTGAAATAATATCTCATTTTGATTTTTATTTCCATTTCCTTGATGGTTAGTGATATTAGCATCTTTTCATATACCAAATAATTTTGTTTTAACAAGAAAATGAATGAATTTGAAAAAATTAGTTTTATATTAAATATGGCAACTCAGTTATCAGCTTTAGTTTTGTAATGTCAGTACTTAACTCTAATTATGTATTAGTCTATGAAAATATTTAGATTTTTCACTAGTTGAAATTAATAACTAATTAAGAGAAATGACATATTGATTTAAACTTGATGAAAGTCTAATTAGAATTTTAAATGTAATCCATATTTTAGAATGCACATGACTTTTATTTTTCTCTATTTCTGGTGTAAATATTTTAGCACCTTTTAGAAATGTCACAAATGACAATAGAGTAGTGTAAAGGAATATATGGGCAATGCTTCAGTCCATGGGGTCGCAAAGAGTTGGACAGGACTGAGCAAATTCACTTTCACTTTTCACTCTCATGCATTGGAGAAGGAAATGGCAACCCACTCCAGTGTTCTTGCCTGGAGAATCCCAGGGACGGGGCAGCCTGGTGGGCTTCTGTCTATGGGGTCGCACAGAGTCTGACGCGACTGAAGTGACTTAGCAGCAGCAGCAGTATTAGTGAAAACCTTTTTTGCATATGTAAAGGCAATGGCACCCCACTCCAGTACTTTTGCCTGGAAAATCCCATGGGTGGAGGAGCCTGGTGGGCTGCAGTCCATGGGGTTGCTACGAGTCGAACACGACTAAGCGACTTCACTTTCACTTTTCACTTTCATGCATTGGAGAAGGAAATGGCAACCCACTCCAGTGTTCTTACCTGGAGAATCCCAGGGACGGCGGAGCCTGATGGGCTGCCGTCTATGGGGTCACACAGAGTCGGACACGACTTAGCAGCAGCAGCAGCAAAAGTCATTTTATTCAAACTAAAGTTTAGAAAATAATGAATATAACAAGTTGGAGAATTCAAGTTTAACAATTTTCTTAGAAATGTTCTTAAAAACCCGTAATTGTGAATAAGGTCTGGCTCAATGAATGCTTTCATATATAGAGTAACTGAGAATTAGTCACCACATATCTTTCAAATAGCAACTTTGCTGTTTTCTCTGTGTGCTTAGCTCAGTTGTATCCAATTTTGTAACCCCATAGACTACAGCCTGCCATGCTCCTCTGTTCATGGGATTCTCCAGGCAAGGATACTGGAGTGAATTGCCATTCCCTTCTCCAGGGGCTCTTCCTGACTCAGGAATAAACTGTAAGGCTGGACTCCGGGGCCATGATGGGCCGCTCCTTCACTCCCCTGATGGTGGGGTAAGTCCCTAACGGAAGGAGCCTCCCAGATCCCGGGGACCAATGACAGCACACTTCGCCAGCTAAAGCTGCCCCACCCCAGCCACATAGAAGGACCTATCAGCCCGCGACGCCTTGGCCTGACAACCTATCCGAACCCCCATCCATTAACCTGACCATCTCTCGCAATGAACACATATAAGCCACCCCCAACACAGTCCAGGTGCGGACTTCCTCGACATGCCTCATTCGGGTCTGGGAACTCCACGTGGGAGTGCTTCCCCATTAAAGCCTGTTAGACAATCTTTTCGGTGTCCTGGTCATCTTTTACCTAACATAAACCTTGTTCTTCTGCATTGCAGGCAGATTCTTTACTGTCTGAGCCACTGTTCTGCTACTGATTCATGAAATGTATCAAACAACATACATAAAACTCCGTATGCTAGTGTCTTTATCTGTCTCATATGTTTTTATCTGTCATTCCTGCTTCAATGATGTTTTATAAAGTTTGTACTTAATATATCTCATAATGACTTTAAGTATTAAGTACAACTCTGGCGGCTCAGCTGGTGAAGAATCAGCCTGCAATGTGGGAGACCTGGGTTCAATCCCTGGGTTGGGAAGATCCCCTGGAGAAGGGGAAGGCTACCTACTCCAGTATTCTGGCCTGGAGAATTCCATGGACTGTATAGTCTTTAGGGCTGCAAAGAGTGGACAAGACTAAGCGACTTTCACTCACTCACTCATTCACTGACCCTGAACCACTATGTCCTAGATTGGGAAATTATTATTCTACCCTGCATAATTTGAATAGCACAGTGAACACAATAATCACTTAATAAACACCATACCATACTGTGGCTGCTCAATAAATATTGTTACAAATTTCAGTAAAGAGGATATGCCTGTTAAGGCTTTTATTTAGTTTTTTAAAAGAGGTTTTTATTTAGTTTTATTAAAATTTATATTTAGTTTCATCAAAAAGCAGAAAAGTACCTATCCGACCAAAACATGATCAACTTCCTAATAAATAGAAGATATGTCATTTGCCACTGGAAGCTTTTTAATGCCCCATTTTATTTTCAGATTTTTGGAGGATAAATGGTACACTCAGATTATAATAAACCAAGTTATATAAAACTGTGACTTTTCCAGCTTCCATAAGTCTTAACTAATTCATTGTCTGGACACATTGTATTTGTCCATATGGCTAAAGATTGGCAACACATAGCTTGTTCAAGTCCATGCCCATGAACTTTTGCATAGCAGAGCTAGTCTGACTGATACCCTTGATTGCAAAATTGTGTTCCAAATTGCTGAATAATAATCTTTTACTGTCATGTATATATGCACTTTTGTTTTTTCATCCATATTTTGTTTTGCTTTGATGTCTCCCTAACTTATTTCTTCTCTGTTATTTGTGGTAATGCCTGCTCAGGATGTTATATCTGTATTAATAGTTTGATTTTTATCTGCAAATTTATATATATGATTTAATTTGATGTACAGAATAGCTTCATGATAATAAGAACTTTGAAATAAGAACAACTAAGTTTTAACATATTTTTGATAAATAGATAAATTTAGATCCTGCTTGGAAGTTCAATCCAATTCCTTTCCTTAACCAACTCTTGGCTAAAGAACCAACTCTTGGTTAAAGAAACAATGAATTGTAAATACCAACGTAATTTAAAATAAAAAATTTATCAATAAAGGACTTCATTGTGTAAAAATAACAGGTTCGAACATACTCATTAGAATGACATTCATTATCTACAGAGATTTCAACAGTTCTTCAGTTCAGTTCTTTTTTTTTTGAGTCCACCACGGGTGTACATGTTTTCCCTATCCAGAAACTCCCTTCCCACCTCTCTCCCCATATCATCTCCCTGGGTCATCCCAGTGCACCAGCCCCATGCATCCTGTATCCTGCATCAAGCCTAGACTGGCGATTTGTTTCTTACATGATATTATACATGTTTCAATGCCATTCTCCCAAATGTTCAGTTCATTTTAAAAATGGGCATAGCACAAAACAGTGTAAAATAGATTTTGGTGTGCTAATTCTCTTCAATCATGTCCAACTCTTTGTGACCCCGTGGACTGTAGCTCCCCAGGATCCTCTGCCATGGGATTTTCCAGGCAATAATAACACATATTAATCATTGAGTGATGAACAGAGAAAGCACATAGACATTACTTGAAAGTTGGCAAAACATTCTCAGCCTCACAGCCAATCATAAATTTAGGAGATTTTTCTAAATGTAATATAAGTCACATTCTGAAAGTCAGCTTAATGATTAAACTAGACTATCCCTTGGCTTGTCCTAAAGTAATACCCATTGCACAGAATCTGAGAAGTGCTAAGTGATATTATATATGTAGCAAGCTTTATTGGCTGCCTCTTGCATGGTAGATAATCTATAAATACAGCTTCCCTTAATGTTGAGGCAACTCTAAGTGAGAAGTTCTGTTAGCTTTAATAGTGAGCCCCCAGAAATTCATAACTGTGTCACAAACTGAAAAAATACTGGGCAGTGCGGCCCTAAGGTAAAGGGAAGCAGCTGAGGCATTACGCTGTGGCATGTCACACAGCAGGCAATTTAAGATTGTAGGTTCTGAAATCCATCTCTTGAAATAGCTCCTAGAATATATATAGGACGTTTATTTCAAGAAATTCAAAACCAATCTTTTACCCTATCTCATTTATTCACACTTCCCACCTATGAGGAATGAGAAGGTCAAATAAGATCAACCCCAGATTTTTGATACATAGGTCTGATAAGTGATTTATTCAGAAACATAATGTTTAATAGATCTCAAAGTTCTAGTTCCTAAGGCTCTGCAGTGTTTCCTGACTTAATGAATTAACTAACCTCTTTGTGAAGAGGGCAATGATCAGTTCCTGTTTTTCTGCCCCTTATGGATGCAGCAGTTTGAAAATGTGGTCATTTATCTTGAATGTGTTCACAGGCACGGTCACCTAGGGCCTTTTCGGGATTGCAGTTCAAATAAACAACTCAGAGTCCTGAACTAAGCATTGGCATTGCTGGATTTAAATCACTTTGTCTATTCAAGTTAGTTTCCTAGGCCATGTGAACTAAAAAATTCCAACTTTATCCTCTTAATGGAGAATATTGGTAAGGATCATTTATTATAGGGTCTGTAAGAGTTACAGAATAACTACTGTTGCTCAAAAAATTCATTCAAATGAAGAATAAATATAAACTTAATTAAAAATAAAAATTTTAGCAATAAAGAACTACATTGTGTAGAAAGAACAGGTTCAAACATACTCAGTAGAATGTCATTCATTATCTTCAGGTGTTTAAATAGTTCTTACTGACCTTTATTAAACTATCACTAAAAAACTCCTTCAGGTGCTTGGTAAAACAGGTTGAAATGAAATGAGGAAGTTAATATCCATATGCAGGTAGAACATTTTTGTCTTTCTGGAGTTAGACTCCCAGTCAAATTCTAAAGTGGAAATATACCATGCAAAAATGGGCACAACACAAAACTTAACAGTGTAGATCAGATTTTGGAAATGTATCTAAATAGCAAAGTGGGGGAAAAAATTCCTTCTTAGGGAGAGAGGTGTCAGGTTTAGGAAAAAGTGCTATTTGACATCATAAATTAAGACATTAATCATGGGTTAGAGGGAGATGGAAAGGGATAGCTAATGTAACTTCCATTACAAACAAGGAGGAGATTCAGAGAAGCTGAGACCTGTTGAAAAGATGGAATTAGGAATTTCTAGAATAAGTGATGTAACTGAAGGAATTGCAAGAAAATGCATAATATAGAGTTCCTTAAATTACTGATGTAAAATCTCTCAGGCTCAAATGTATGCATCAGTCCAGTTCAGTCACTCAGTCGTGTCCAACTTTTTGCAACCTCATGGACTACAGCAGGCCAGACCTCCCTGTCCATCACCAACTCTGGAGTTTACTCAGACTCATGCCTATTGAGTCGGTGATGCTATCTAACCATCTCATCCTCTGTGATCCCTTTCTCCTCCACACGTTAATCTTTCCCAGCATCAGGGTCTTAACAAATGAATCAGCTCTTCACATCAGGTGGCCAAAGTATTGGAGCTTCAGCTTCAACATCAGTCCTTCCAACAGATATTCAAGACTGATTTCCTTTTGGAGGGACTGGTTGGATCTCCCTGAAGTCCAAGGGACTTTCATGAGTCTTCTCAAAGACCACAGTTCAAAAGCATCACTTCTTTGGTGCTCAGCTTTCTTTATAGTCCAACTCTCAGATCCATGCATGACAACTGGAAAAACCATAGCCTTGACTAGATGTACATTTGTTGGCAAAGTAATGTCTCTGCTTTTAAATAGGCTGTCTAGATCAGTCATAATTTTCCTTCCAAGGAGTAAGCGTCTTTTAGTTCCATGGCTACAATCACACCATCTGCAGTGATTTTGGAGTCCCTGAAAATTTAAGTCTGCCACTGTTTCCACTCTTGTCTAATCTATTTGCCATGAAGTGATGGAACCAGATGCCATGATCTTCATTTTCTGAATGTTGAGCTTTAAACCAACTTTTTTACTCTCCTCTTTCACTTTCATCAAGAGGCTCTTTAGTCTTCGCTTTCTGCCATAAATGGTATCATCTGCATATCTGAGGTTACTGATATTTTTCCTGGCAATCTTGATTCCAGCTTGTGCTTCCTCCAGCCCAGCGTTTCTCATGATGTACTTTGCATATAAGTTAAATAAGCAGGGTGACCATATACAGTCTTGACATACTCCTTTTCCTATTTGGAACCAGTCTGTTGTTCCATGTCCAGTTCTAACTGTTGCTTCCTGACCTGCATACAGATTTCTCAAGAGGCAAGTCAGATGGTCTGGTATTCCCATGTCTTTCAGAATTGTCCACAGTTTGTGGTGATCCACACAGTCAAAGGTTTTGGCATAGTCAATAAAGCAGAAATGTTTTTCTGGAACTGTCTTGGTTTTTAAATGATCCAATAGCTGTTTACAATTTGATCTCTGGTTCCTTTGCCTTTCCTAAAACCAGCTTGAATATTTGGAANGTCTTTCAGAATTGTCCACAGTTTGTGGTGATCCACACAGTCAAAGGTTTTGGCATAGTCAATAAAGCAGAAATGTTTTTCTGGAACTGTCTTGGTTTTTAAATGATCCAATAGCTGTTTACAATTTGATCTCTGGTTCCTTTGCCTTTCCTAAAACCAGCTTGAATATTTGGAATTTCATAGTTCACTATTGTTGAAGCCTGGCTTGGAGAATTTTGAGCATTATTTGCTGGCGTGTGAGATGAGTGCAATTGTGTGGTAGTTTGAACATTCTTTGGCATTGCCTTTCATATGGATTGGAATGAAAACTGACCTTTTCCAGTCCTGTGGCCACTGCTGAGTTTTCCAAATTTGCTGGCATATTGAGTGCGGCATTTGCACAGCATCATCTTTCAGGATTTGAAATAGCTCTACTGGAATTTCATCACCTCCAGTAACTTTGTTCGTCGTGACTCTTCTAAGGCCCACTTGACTTCACATTCCAGGATGTCTGGCTCTAAGTGAGTGATCATACCATTGTGATTATCTGAGTTGTGAAGATCTATTTTGTATAGTTCTTCTGTATATTTCTGCCACTTCTTCTTGACATCTTCTTCTTCTTTTATTTCCATATCATTTTTGTTCTTTATTGAGCCCATCTTTGCAAGAAATGTTCCCTTGGTATCTCTAATTTTCTTGAAGAGATCTCGTCTTTCCCATTCTATTGTTTTCCTCTATTTCTTTGCACTGATCACCCAGGAAGGCTTTCTTATCTCTCCTTGCTGTTCTTTGGAACTCTGCATTCAAATAGATATATCTTTCCTTTTCTCCTTTGTTTTGGCTTCTTTTCTCTTCTTTTCTGTTTGTAAGGCCTCCTTAGACAGCCATTTTGCTTTTTTCATTTTTTTTTTTCTTGGGGATGGTCTTGATTCCTTTCTCCTTATAGTGTCATGAATCTCTATCCATAGTTCATCATCCACTCTGTCTATCAAATATAGCCCTTAAATCTATTTCTCACTTTCAGTGTGTAATCATAAGGGATTTAATTTAGGTCATACCTGAATGGTCTAGTGGTTTTCCNTGCTTTTTTCATTTTTTTTTTTCTTGGGGATGGTCTTGATTCCTTTCTCCTTATAGTGTCATGAATCTCTATCCATAGTTCATCATCCACTCTGTCTATCAAATATAGCCCTTAAATCTATTTCTCACTTTCAGTGTGTAATCATAAGGGATTTAATTTAGGTCATACCTGAATGGTCTAGTGGTTTTCCCCACTTTCTTCCATTTCAGTCTGAATTTGGCAATAAGGAGTTCATTATCTGAGCCACAATCAACCCCTCGTCTTGTGTTTTTCTGATTGCATAGAGCTTCTCCACCTTTAGCTGCAAAGAATATAATCAATTTGATTTTGGTATTGACCATCTGGTGATGTCCGTGTGTAGAATCTTCTCTTGTGTTATTGAAAGAGGGTGTTTGCAATGACCAGTGTGTTCTCTTGGCAGAGCTCTATTAGCCTTTGCCCTGCTTCATTCTATACTCCATGGTTAAATTTGCCTGTTACTCCAGGTGGTTCTTGACTTCCTACTTTTGCATTCCAGTTCCCTATAATGAAAAGGACATCTATTTTGGGTGTGAATTGTAGAAGTTCTTGTTCATAGAACCATTCAAGTTCAGCTTCTTCAGCGTACTGGTTGGGGCATAGACTTGGCTTATCATGATATTGAATGATTTGCCTTGGAAACAAACAGAGATTCTTTCGTTTTTGAGATTGCATCCAAGTCCCATCACTTCATGGGAAATAGACGGGGAAACAGTGGAAACAGTGTCAGACTTTATTTTTCTGGGCTCCAAAATCACTGCAGATGGTGACTGCAGCCATGAAATCAAAAGATGCTTACTCTTTGGAAGAAAAGTTATGAGCAACCTAGATAGCATATTCAAAAGCAGAGATATTACTTTGCCAACTAAGGTCCGTCTAGTCAAGGCTATGGTTTTTCCAGTAGTCATGTATGGATGCAAGAGTTGGACTGTGAAGAAGGCTGAGCGCCAAAGAATCGATGCTTTTGAACTGTGGTGTTGGAGAAGACTCTTGAGAGTCCCTTGGACTGCAAGGAGATCCAACCAGTCCATTCTGAAGGAGATCGGCCCTGGGATTTCTTTGGAAGGAATGATGCTAAAGCTGAAGCTCCAGTACTTTGGCTACCTCATGCGAAGAGTTGACTCATTGGAAAAGACTCTGATGCTGGGAGGGATTGGGGGCAGGAGGAGAAGGGGATGACAGAGGATGAGATAGCTGGATGGCATCACTGACTCGATGGGAGTGAGTCTGAGTGAACTCCGGGAGCTGGTGATGGAGAGGGAGGCCTGGCATGCTGCGATTCATAGGGTCGCAAAGAGTCGGACACGACTGAGTGACTGAACTGAGCTGAACTCAACTGAACTGAACTGCATTTCAGACTCTTTCGTTGATTGTTATGGCTACTCCATTTCTTCTAAGGGATTTTTGCCCACACTAGTAGATATGATGATATCTGAGTTAAATTCACTCATTCCAATCCGTTTTAGTTTGCTGATTCCTGAAATATCCATGGTCACTCTTGCCATCTCCTGTTTGACCACTGCCAATTTGCCTTGATTCATGGACCTAACATTCCAGGTTCCTATGCAATATTGCTCTTTACAGGATTGGACCTGGCTTACATCACCAGTCACATCCACAAATGGAAACACTCCCAAGACATCTGAAAGCAATTTGCATATTTCTCACATTGGAAGAAACACTTACCTCAATCATCATGCATATTATTGGTCTCCGTCTTTAAAATAAACAATGACCCAAACTTCTCATTATAAAAATATGAGTTCTGTGGTATTTTTATCCTCAACCACTAGACATCATGTGCGTGTGCACACACATATACACTTACGATGGTGAAGTTAGAAAGAGCACATTTTGAAGCTGAAGAAAAGCTAAGTGATGCATAAAATAAAAAGCATATTGAGTAGACAATAAAATATTAAATGGAAATGGCTTAATGTGGTTAATAATAAAATGAAAGTAGTTTAATCCCTATAAAACATTTTACTAGAGATTGGACAGTACTGATGTATTTTTAAGCATTAGGCTTGCTCTTTAAATATACACTATTAAAATGCTGTCAGTGTCAAAATTGTATGTCTAAGGTATCTAGCCTTTTTCCTCATTGTTTAAAGAATTGCTTAAGCCAGAGAATTCAAATATTTTCCCCAGCACTCCTCAGTCAGCCTTTCTAGCAACATTTCCCAATTCCTTAATATAATCCTCAGAACCCACACTGCTATAATCATAGTTAGGGTCTTATTTGTATTTTCACAGTCTCACATATCAGAGTTACTGAGACATCTCCTCAGAATCTCTTCATCGTCCCTCATTTTTCTGACAAGGAAATACTTATTTACTCCTGAAGCTTTGATCTACCTCTGTGACCTTAGTCAGATTTGATTACTTCCCCCTTTTGAGCATAGTACTGACATCATGGAACAGATGTCTGTTTCTCAACATACTCTGTCCATCATTAGTCATGAAGACCAAGATTTAAGAACAAGTTTTATACACTTGTACATTCCTTTAGATATTTTGCAAAGCTTTGTTCCTGTCCCCAAAATTTTGCTAAGTAATTAAAAACCTATTTAGTAAAAGGCATGAAATGCTTCATAATGAATTACCAGGTACCCTTTGGAGATTTTCGTAATTAAGCTCTTTTTCCCCTAGAATTAGTTTTTGTTTTGCTTTTCTCATTTTAAAAACAATTAAGGTCATGCCAACCTTAAGGAATTTATATAGGCATTTGTGAATGTATATAGGCAAAGGACTTAGAATGGTGATTGGAATAAAGTAATATTCTTAAATTCAGATATCTAAATTAATTTCATGTCTCAAATATTTACATCAGTCCTAACTGGAAGTAGAAATATGCAAAAGTTCTTGAACTCTCTACCAGTTCTGGGATTTCCCATGGCTAGCGAGTAAAATACAGATACCAAAGTTGTTCTGCTTTTGTTTGTACATCCTGATACAATGTGTAATGTGATTGAGATTTTAAGGTTCATGTAAGCTGCAGTGGTAACTTCTATACAATGGACTGTGCACTAAAATTTATAGAATTCAATTGAAACAGACTGTGGCAGTGTTGGCTGTTTTCAGTGTGCTAGTTTGAAAGTTAGTTACTGTTTTAACAGTTTTACCAAGAAAGTAACTCTTCAGGAAGTTTAAAAAGCATGATTCCTCCCACTGCTTTTCATCAAAATCCTTTTACTCCCCATCACGATGACCTACTCAAATGAGTATTGAATCACATGTTGAATGCAGAACTTTGAATAATTCTTTGCTAACAAGTAAATAAAACATTTCAGGGATAATCACAAGGTTTGATTTCTATCATGTAGGGGGTCTTGCATTTGACAGTTTAAGTCTTAATGTCAAACTGAAAGAAGACATATTCAGTGATTTTTCAGTGTAAAAGAGAGGAGATCTTTCCCTTCTAGATTCTTTGTGTGTGCATGTGTGCTTGGTTGCTCATTCATGTCTTACTCTTTGTGGCGCCATGAACTTTGTAGCCCAATAGACTCTGCTGTCCATGGAATTTTTAGTCCAAAATACTGAAGTTGGGTGCCATTCCCAACTTCTCGCATTCCCAGGAGATCTTCTAGATTCTTACTGTTTAAAACTCCTTCAACGGTCTCAACTTTTGGCTAGGAAAGCCACCATCACTAGTTTTGTGGTTGCTTCTCCATACTTTGTAGTATTAACACTTGTTCTGGGGAAAAGAAAGGAGGAATATGCCTCTGTGAGAGAAGGAGACGTAGCCTTGTGATCACTTTTTAGGAAAGAGAAAAAAGATGTTTGGGCTCTCTAAGTTTTTTTTTTTTTTTAAATAGCATGATCTAGAAGGATAGTAATTCAGAAAACATGTTATTTAGGTAGTTTTAGGACATTCATTTCTGGTGAGGAGGGTAACACAGGCATCTGGCTTTAAGAATAGACAATAGTGGTCAATGTTATGATACAACCACATATAGGCATTATTTCCAAAATAATATCCCTCACTTAAAAAAAAATGTATGAAATAACTTATAAACATGTGTTGGCACAAGTTGTTTTGTGAAGAGATTTATTTGATAATTTACTTATTAAGCAATCTTTTGTAAGTGGCAGCAGCGTAGGTAAATCTTGGGAAAGAAATGTAACTGGCCTAAAACAGAAGGGAAGACTAATGCCACACATTTCCTGGGGTAGAATAAGAACCAGATTTGAAGTTTTATAAATGCTCTGTAAATTGATCATGGGTCTTGGCCTCTGGATATTTTTCAAACCTTCCTAAGACATGGAGCGTTTTGCCTATTGAATCCTGTCTTTTCAGGCAGAGATGTAGCTTGTTTCTTATTCTCCTTTGAGGTGAGATAGCAGCAATATGTCTTCTCTACTAGTCAACTAGATCCGTATAAGACACCAGCTCAGAAGAGAACAATATGCAGGCAGCATCAGAAAATCCACACAAGAGTCTTGCTTTTGGGGCCATTGGTAGCATCAGAGACTTGACTGTATAATGCCCAGAGTTAGCCCTGTGAACTGCAGAGCCGTGTCCAACATAAGGGCTAGGAGTTTATTGTTGGAGCAGCCTCATACCTAACTCTGATCCTACTGATGAGTCTGAGAGCATTTAAGTATCTTCTGATAAATCTATTGTCTTGTTAAACTAGTTCCTGATGGTAATCCTGCAACTAGAAGCCATGATACATTGAGGCATCAACAGAACCACACACGTCTCCCAATTTAAAAAATGAATAAATGACAGTGATCCCTAGCTTGAATGATATTAACCATCTATATATACTTGAATATATAGCCATGTAATACTTTACTATGGAATTCAGAATTTCGTTATTTCAAGGTCCTGGTAAATAAGTAGTTCTTTAGACAAGCCACTTAACCTTTTTGCAGCTCAAACTTTTAATTTTAAAGTATCAATGTTAATGATTCCCTAAGCCAGGAGTTGTGAGGGTTAAACAAAATGATTTTAAAATAATTACTAAAAAATATTGGGATATATTTGTTCTTAGCAAAGTTCAGTTGGCATTGAGGTTGTATAAGTTGTAGTATAATAGTAGTATGGCCTCATGATTTGATTTTAAATTAAAAAACCTCATTTACTCTCACAGAAGCTCCAGTAAGTATTAAAATTTCCCAGTTTTACCATTGAAATCTATGATGTGGCAAGTTTAATTGTCTCATTCCAGGTCATACAGATTTGAAATAACATTCAACATTTTTCCAAAATCTGGGCTCCCCCAGCCACCGATATTATGCGTGCATGCCTGCATGCTAAGTCACTTCGGTTGTGTCTGACTCTTTGCAACCCTGTGGACTGAGCACTGCCAGGCTCCTCTCTCCCTGGGATTCTCTGGGCAAGAATACTGGAGTGGGTTGGCACTTCCTCCTCTAGGGCATCTTCCTGACCCAGAGTTCAAACCTGTGTCTGTATCTGTTGAGTCTCTTGCATTGGCAGACGGATTCTTTACCTCTGGCACCACCTGGGAAGCTCAGATTGCTCACCCAAAGGCTGACAAACACAAATGTAGGAGTTAGGATGCATCAGTGGTCAAAGGCTGTGTGAGCAAAAATGATGATCTCTCCTCAGAACAGGAGACCAATCGTTTTCTAGAGGACTGCCTCTGCTCCATGTATAGCTGTAAAGCTCTCCATAGGTGTCAGTCCCCTTTCACTTAGTGATCACAAGAAACCAACAAGAGCAGTTTTCTCAGTAATTATCAGCCTTTTATAGGGCAACTGAGACATAGCGACTTTTGCAGGGTCACAAAGCATGCACGTGGTGGAGCTGGGACCTGAAGCTCACCAGTCTGACTTCATAGTCTGTGCTGATGAAGCCAATGTTTTATCATCTCCAAGTGGCTCTGGTTCGAATCTCTATCTCTGGTATTAAACTGACTTGGATTGCTGTATGTGATAATTAGGAAGTGACAATCTATGAATTTTTGCATTGTTTAAAGGTTTTTGTTGTTTTGCCTGCTTTTATTTGTTTTGCTTTTGGGGGGCTTCTTTTTTCGTTTGATTTCAAAATGGATATTGAACCTCTCTTTGTCTCTTAAGTTGGTTACTGATCTTTTGACTGCTCCTAAGTTATGAGAACCTCCTACAAAGAGACTGACAGATTAAATGTTGATGGAGTAACATTGTAGAGAAAAGCTGTAGGGAAGAGAGAAATGGGGGTCCTCTCCAGCAGAAACGGAGGGAGTAGTCTTTGATGGGGGAAGGGTGATGGAGTAGAGGAGACTGTTCCCTGATCCTTGATAGTGCCCAAGGCAGACAACAAAACCTGAGTCCTAACGGCTGTGTGGGGGAAGCAAGGAAGTGAAACCCTGAGTGTCACAAAACATTCCCAAAGCTCAAAGTTCAGGTCTGGCAAATAAGTAGTGAGGAGTCACTTAAGCCTATGAATTAAGATTTATGAAGCCTGCGTGTTTGTGTGCTCCATTGTGTCTGACTCTTTGTGACTCCGTGTACTGTAGCCCGCCAGACTCCTTTGTCCATGGGATTTCTCAGGCAAGAATAAGGGAGCAGGTAGCTATTTCCTCCTCCAGGGGACCTTCCCACATCTCCAGCGGCTCCTGCTTGGCAGGTGGATTCTTTACCACTAAGCCATCTGGGAAGCCATAAAGTCTAATACATAGGAAACACAATAATATGATTTCATGTGTGTGTGTCTGTGTGTAAAGTAACATAAAGTCTAAGGCATGGAGAACCAGTACTTGACAATTGCAAACACTCAATACATTTAAATGATTATCATTGACATTTTCATCATGAAGATATCTTACCTTTATTCATTTATCACAAAATCTATCTTCCCATTTTCTTTCCTGACCTCTTGCCTTCTCCCTGTGTCTCCCAAGACTGTATTTATTAGTTTAACTGGTACCTAAGTTTTGCAAGCAAAATAGACTCTGGGTTAATATGTAGAAAATCTTTTTGAGAGTAAGAAATAACTTTGAATCCATGCTTGATGCCTTGTGCTAAGTTGTTTGTATATATGGTGGCAGTAAACTGACATTTTTTAGTAGTGCAGTTTCTATCCAATTAAAATAGGCTTATTAGTATGTGTTTGAGTTATGTGTGAATAAATGCATACAAATCTTCCATTTGTTCTACTTAGAGCAGATCAAACTAATAGGAGTACCCAGTAGATGAGAAATAGTCTGGCCACAGTTCAGTTACACAGGGCACATAATTCTTGTCTTACTGCTAAAGCCTTCATGTCATTAAACTGTTATTTATTGATCCTCCTGTCAAGGGCAGCAAAGTAGAGTAATTTTCTACCTCGGAATGAAAGAGATAAATTTAATAAAGTCCCTTTTCTGATAGATTGTGCATACCCAGTGCATTCCACTTTCATATGTTACCAGTTCTTGATTTCCTTATACACTCAGAAGTCATGTAACCAAAAATGAGATAAATATATGCAAGCATCTTCTCTGCTTTTTAAAATTGGTAGTATCTTCCTCCACTAACTATATGCTATTTATTTGTTTTAAAACTTTTGGACAAGGTAAGTTTTTATTAATTTTAGATACTTTATGTGATGATGGGTATATATCCATGTGGCTCTTTAAAGATTAATTACAAGTAAACTGGCATCTGAAGAAAAAGCAAATAGAAAGCACCATGCTATTTAATATCAGCATAAAATTAATTTTTATGGGAAAATAACACATCCTTGTTACTTTTTCTCTATAACTAATTCTTTTGCATTTCCTTAGTTATTTTTAAAATACTTTTTCTATGAATTTTTATAGGACACAGTTTAAGCTTTAGTTTTTCATCAGTACATATTTTTCTTCTATACTCTCATAAATCACTGTAGCACTTTTAGCTGGCAATTGGTATTTGACATTTTATTACAAACTGATTTAGTTAATGATAAATTGGTTATATTCATATTATCTCCCTAAAAAACCAATATCCCTGATGTCAGAATTCAAACCTTAATCTTAAACATTCAAATTATTTAGCATAATACTAGACAGAAAAGAAATAGTCAATAAATGTAAGCCTTAAAACTGAAGTATACATTCTTCAGGCTTCCCAGGGGACTCAGTGATAAAGAATCTATGTGCCAATGTGTGCTTAGTTGCTCAGTTGTGTCAACTCTGCGACCCCATGGACTGCAGTCAGCCAGCCTCCTCTGTCCATGGGATTCTACAGGCAAGAACCATATGCGAAGTAGATCACCAGTCCAGGCTTGATGCATGAGACAAGGCACTCAGGGCTGGTGCACTGGGATGACCCTGAGGGATGGGATGGAGAGGGAGATGGGAGGGGGGTTCAGGACAGGGAGCACATGTATGCCCATGGCTGATTCACGTGAATGTATGTCAAAAACCACTGCGATACTGTAATTAGCCTCCAATTAAAATAAATAAATAAATTTAAAAACAGAAAAAGAATACTTCGGTGGATTACCATGTCCTCTTTCAGGGGATCTTCCCAAATCAGGGATTGAACCCACATTGCAGAAGGATTGTTTACCATCTGAACCATGAGGGAAGCCAAATAATACTGAAATGGGTAGCTTATCCCTTCTCCAGTGGAGTTTCCTGACCAGGAATCACAGCAGGGTCACCTTCATTGCAGGCAGATTCTTTGCCAGCTGAGAGGAGACACACAAGACCTGGATTTGATCTCTGGAGGAGGAAATGGCAACCCACTCCAGTATTTTTGCTTGGAAAATCCCATGGACAGAGGAGCCTGGCAGGCTATAGTCCATAGGGTTGCAAAGAGCTGGGCATGACTGAGTGACTGAGCACACACACACCACACACATTCTTCATAGTTTCAAGCTCATCAGAAAGAAAACAGTTGGCAAACTATATGTTCCCTCTGAATTCTAACTCATTCTTCATTTTTCAAAATATTAAATAAAAAAATGTGATAAATATAGAGAAAATAGTTTTATGACTATTTGAGAAATGGTAATAGTCATTAATTGGATTTGACCAAAAAGGATTTCTGCCAATTTAGCTTCATTATTTTTATTTAATGTAACCAAAATTTATCAAAGGAGGCATAATGCCAAAAATTGTCATGTATCATATACATAAATCTTTATCATTTTATCTAAGATGACATAATATTATAAAAGGGAAAAGCAATATGAGAACATTTGCTATCCTAAAATTAAAGTGAACTTACAATCAAATATATGCTAGAAGTAAGAAAATTTAATATTAGCACAAGGAAAAGACAATGGATAACAATTTTAGGGGTAATATCTTAGTATGTCACCTTTCTTTATTACCATCCTAGAAACTCAGTCTTATTAAAAATAAGTTAAAAATTGAAAAAGTAAGTTAAAAATATTGTTTACCAAGCCTTGCACAATATCACTGAATCTTAACTTCCATAGACATTTTTAGATACATCTCTTTGAACATCACATGCAAATGTCACAATATTGACTTAGAGAAAAAATAATTGAGTAGTTATTTGGGACATTAATTTCTTCTCATTTGAATTGACTCAAAGAGTCAAAATATTTGTGTTTAGGAAAATAAAGGAACCAGAGCTTTGTTCCAATTTAGTTCATTTAAATAGAAACCTCCTACTTATGAGTGGGTCGTATTCTAGTGATGTTTAAATCACTAGAAAATTGACATGTATTTTTCAATGCTGTAATATACTAAATAGTGGTTTTGCTGCCTAGATAAACAGCTTCACAAACTCAGCATGAAAATATGTCTAGATTTACCTTTAGTTTTTTTTTTCCTTGTAATTAATTACCTAAAACCCTTGTCTATTAAAGGGGTACCACTGTGAAATACCTATAGAAAAGATGAGAAAATAAGACTACAAACTGGGATGAAACATTTGCAAATTCCATACCTGACAAAGCTCTTTTATCTAGAATATGTAGAGAACTCTTCAAAACCTAAGCTTAAAAAAAAAAAATCCAATTAGAAAATCAGAGAATATGTGTATTCATTTTACCAAAAATGAGATATGGATGGCAAATAAACATAAGAAAATATTGTCACTTACTATTAGTGATATGCAAGTTAAAATCAATGTGAAATATCATTGAACACGTATTCAAACATTTAATTTTTTAAAAAATGTGACAAAACCAAATGCTGGTGAGAAAATGGATAACCTGTATCATTCATACATTTCCAGTAATAATACAAAATGGTACAGGCAACTCTAAAAAATAATTCAGCAATTTCTTATACAATATATGTACCAACTAGACAACTCAACAGTAATATTCTTGGGTACTTATACCAGAGAAATGAAAACCTACATTCACATTAAAAGTTCGAAAAGGGAGAGGATATGTGTATACCTATGGCTGATTCATGTTTAGATTTGACATAAAACAGCAAAATACTGTAAAGCAATTATCCTTCAATAAAAAATAAATAAATTAAAAAAAAAACTGTACATGAGTCTTCATACCACACTTCTTTAGCAATTCCAAACTGGAAACATTTTAATGTCCTTCATTGGGTAAATGTTTAAATGACTGTGTCATATTCATATCATGAAATTCTACTCAACACCCAAAATACAATGCAAATAATAATTTAGGTGGAATTCTAGAATATTAATATTGATGTATATCTCAGTTTCTGAAGTTTAAATACCACGTTTTCATGTATATGGCATTCTGGAACATTCTGGAAGCTATAGTAGAGAACACATTAGCTGTTGTCAGGAGACAGGGACTAGGCTTAGACTTGGACATATAAAGGGCTGGTGTGAGGGATTTCCCCTGTTGTGTTGGCAGAGTTCACATGTGTAATGAAATTGTTCGGAACTATGTACATATTTGTGCATACACAGAGAAGAATATGTTTAAAAGAACTCTAAAAACTGAATAAGGAGCCTAATCTACTTCACAGCATTGTACTGAGGACACTTTCATGCTGATGGCATTGGTACTGGACTATAGCTATACAAGATATCACCACAAGAAATATAAGTGAGAGGCTCAGTGGGCTCTGGTACAATCCTCCCTACTTCTTGTGCATCAGTAATTGTTGTTTGGTCACTAAGTTGTGTCTGACTTTCTCTGACCCCACAGACTGTATACTTGCAAAGCGCCTCTGTCCTTGAGATTTCCCAGGCAAGAATACTGGAGTGAGTTGCCATTTCCTTCTCCAGTGTCTACAATTACATCAAAATACAATGTTTAAAAAAAGAAGAGGACATTCTTGGGTCTAGTTAGTAGATTGCTGCCATTGCTTCTTACCAGTATAGGGTGTCATTTTTAAAGATCGATCTTATATAGACTCAAGAGGCACTTTCTCCCTCAATTCTGTGATGGTAGATTGTAAGTCCTTAAGGTTTTTTTTTTTTTTTAATTTAATTAAGATTCTAATGTGCTATGCTTAGTTGCTCAGGCTTTTCTGACTTTTTGCAGCTCCATGGATTGTAGCCCACCTGGCTCCTTTTTCCATGGGGATTCTGCTAGCAAGAATACTGGAGTGGCTTGCCATGCCATCCTCCAGGGGATTTTAACAATCTAGGGATCAAACCCAAGTCTCCTACATTGCAGGCAGATTCTTATTGTCTGAGCCACCATGGAAGCCCAAGAATACTAGAGTGGGTAGGAAGAACATTGGAGTGGGTAGCCTATGCCTTCTCCAGTGGATCTTCCTGACCTAGGAATCAAACTGGGGATCTCCTGAATTGCAGGTAGATTCTTTAATAGCTGATTTACCAGGAAAGCCCAAGATTCTAATAGGCTCAGATAAAAGTACCCCTCCCAAACCATGCTGAGTTGCTTCATTTCTTACACACTGGCAATTCTCAAGGTGTATAGCACTAATGATGAAATCAGGAAAGTGATAGCAGTCTGTCTTTCAGACAACTACTATTTCATTAACCAAACTAGGGATCTCTGATTTTAATATTCTTTAAATAAATCTACACATTATCCACTCTTTCTCCACCAGCGAGGTTGTTTACCCATTCATTCATCTAAGGAGATTCCCAGTGACTACATGCAATCTATAGTCAGCCTTATGAACAGGCTACTTTTTTCAATTAATATTCTTTGCTTCTTTACCCTTCTAGAATGATTATATTCATTTAATTGTGAATTTATAAAATATATCTGGGAGGAGAAGAAAGACACAAACATTTAAAAATTTCTTCATTGGCATAGTAAACTGCTATAGTCAGGATCCAAAGTGAATTAACAAAATCCTATTAAACCTCAGCTCTTTTGAGACTATCACACAGCAACCAAATGGGAAAGAAATACACACACACACACACACACACACACACATATGAATTGATTTTCTTCAAAGCAGAGTCAGTTTAGTTGCTCAGTTGTGTCCATCTCTTTGTGACCCCATGGAATGCAGCACCCCAGGCATCCCTGTCCATCAACAATGCCCAGAGCTTGCTCAAATACATGTCCATCAAGTCAGTGATGCCATCCAGCTATCTCATCCACTGTCACCCCCTTCCCCTTTTGCTTTCAATCTTTTCCTGCATCAGGGTCTTTTCCAATGAGTCAGTTTTTCACATGAGTTGGCCAAAGTTTTGGGGCTTCAACATCAGTCTTTCCAATGCATATTCAAGCCTGATTTCCTTCAGCATTGACTGGTTTGATCCCCTTGCAGTCCACAGGACTCTCAATAGTCTTCTCCAACACCACAGTTCAAAAGCATCAGTTCTTTGGTGCTCAGCTTTTTTTATGGTCCATACATGACTCTCACATCCACATGACTACTGGAAAAACCATAACTTTGACTGTATGGACCTTCGACAGTAAAGTAACATCTCTGCTTTTTAATATACTGTCTAGGTTGCTCATAGTTTTTCTTCCAAGGAGCAAGAGTCTTTTAATTTCATGTCTGCAGTTACAACCTGCAGTGATTTTGGAGCACAAGAAAATAAAATCTGTCACTTTCTCATTGTTTCCCCAACTACTGTTTCCCTATCAAAGCAGAGTGCTGAGACAAAAAGGAAAAAAGTTTCAGGAAACATACTTGAGTTTAAAAAAGTAAAACATATAGATTTGATGTATTTATATAGTAAATGGCTTTGCTGAAGAGTGAGTTCTCAGAAAAGTTTTCAAGAAATGGTTACATATGTTTCAAGAATTTCAAAGAGGGTATTACTCTTTCAGTTTTCTCTTTATGTATCCACATGTGTTTGCTAGGGCTATTGGTTTAAAGCAACAGATGCACTTTAGCTACTTCAGAGTAGGATGGTGTATATTATATTACCAAGAAATACTCATAAAGATGAAATACAAGGATTCATCCAGACATCAAGAGTAACTAGAACCAGGTTGTCTGATGCCATTCAGCTCAGTTCAGTTCAGGAAATCAGTGATGTCCGACTCTTTGTGACCCCGTGAATCGCAGCATGACAGGCCTACAAGTCCATCACCAACTCCCTGAGTTCACTCGGACTCATGCCCATCGAGTCAGTGATGCCAGCGAGCCAGCTCATTCTCTGTCATCCCCTTCTCCTCCTGCCCCCAATCCCTCCCAGCTTCAGAGTCTTTTCCAATGAGTCAACTCTTCGCGTGAGGTAGCCAAAGTACTGGAGTTTCAGCTTTAGCATCATTCCTTCCAAAGAAATCCCAGGGCTGATCTCCTTCAGAGTGGACTGGTTGGATCNCCAGTCCTGTGGCCACTGCTGTGTTTTCCAAATTTGCTGGCATATTGAGTGCAGCACTTTCACAGCATCTTTTAGGATTTGAAATAACTGGAATTCCATCACCTCCACTAGCTTTGTTCGTAGTGATGCTTTCTAAGGCCTACTTGACTTCACATTCTAGGATGTCTGGCTCTAGGTTAGTGATCACACCATCGTGATTATCTTGGTCATGAAGATCTGTTTTGTACAGTTCTTCTGTGTATTCTTGCCACCTCTTCTTAATATCTTCTGCTTCTGTTAGGTCATACCATTTCTGTCCTTTATCAAGCCCATCTTTGCATGATGCCATTAGAACTTTCTTTTCTTCAGTTCCTCAATAATTACTTCATTTCATTTTCTTTCTTTTTGGTAACCATCTTCTTCTGCTTATTTAGTCCATGGGTGGGGAAAATAGAACTTTTTATTTGATATTAGTAGTCTCCCAAATCAGTGCACATGGTGACTCCAGCCATGAAATTAAAAGACTGTTACTCCTTGGAAAGGAGCAAAAGCTATGACATAAACATACATTGTTTATGTTTTATATTAAACATAAATATGCTGCTACTGCTAAGTAGCATCAGTCGTGTCCGACTCTGTGCGACCCCATAGACGGCAGCCCACCAGGATCCCCCATCCCTGGGATTGTCCAGGCAAGAACACTGGAGTGAGTTGCCATTTTCTTCTGCAATAAATATAAACATATGTCATAGCAAAAACTATGGAAAAACTAGACAGCATATTAAAAATCAGAGACTTTGCCAATGAAGGTCCATATAGTCAAAGCTATGATTCTTCCATTAGTAATGTATGTATGTGAGAGTTGGACCATAAAGAAAGCTGAGCACCAAAGAATTGATGCTTTAAAACTGTGGTGTTGGAGAAAACTTGAGAGTCCCTTGGACTGCAAGGAAAGAAACCAGTCAATTCTAAAGGAAGTCAGTCCTGAATATTCTTTGGAACGACTGATGCTGAAGCTGAAACTCCCAGTATTTTGGCCACCTGATGTGAAGAGCCTACTCATTGTTAAAGACCCTGATGCTAGGAAAGATTGAAGGCAGGAGGAGAAGGAGAAGACAGGATGAGATGGTTGGATCACATCACCAGTTCAATGCCTGTGAGTTTCAGTACACTCCCGGAGATGGTGAGGGACAGAGAAGACAGGTGTGTTGCAGTCCATGGGGTTGCAAAGAGTTGGACGTGACTGAGTGAATGAACAATAACAGAAAGTTCCATAGTTTGTAATTTTGTGTAGCCACTTGAGACTTGTTTATTCACTCAGTGGAATTTATTTTCTCATGAGATCAGTTATCTCAACTATGGTTCTATCACTTGTGGACAGCATCAGATTCTAGATAATGGTAGGTAAGAAGCCCAGCATCTTAGTCAGGTATTGCTTAGCCTGGACTGGGGTCTATGTGTGATCTCTCAGACCTGATTTTAGGCAATGACAGAGGCTTTACCTGGCAGAGCCTTCTGGGAAAAGGCTGTCCCACAATACACGTGATGTCCACCAGTTACTGTAGTATCTGTAGGGATTCAGGCCCCCCTGTCTACACTCTGAAGTACCTCTATGTACACTCCTAGCCTCATGTGGAGAAGCTTGAAGACACTTGGCTCTACTTAGACTCAGTACTATGCAGTTTTTCATTCCTAGAGACCCTTCCCCTCTACTCCCTCCCTGGTTCCTGGCCCATGAAGTATCAGAAACCTTTTATTTGAGAGGACTTTCATGTGAGAGGCTTTTCATGTCTGTTCTGATCCACCATACTCTCTGATGCTGCTCAGCTGGTGCAATTTTTTTGGAAAAACTTGAGACAGTGGAGGAGTCATTCCTTTCTCTAGTTTTAATCTCTTACTTCTTATCTTATAGCTTCCTTGGTGGCTCAGATGGTAAAGCATCTGCCTGAAATGTGGGAGACCCGGGTTCGATCCCTGGGTTGGGAAGGTCCCCTGAAGAAGGAAATGGCTATCCATTCCAGCACTCTTGCCTGGAAAATCCCATGGATGGAGGAGCCTGATAGGCTATAGTCCATGGGGTCGCAAAGAGTTGGACGTGACTGAGCAACTTCATTTTCACTTCACTATCTTATAGCAGGAAGTGATAAAAGTCTTCACTCTTGTTTTTATTTTTATTTATTGTTTTAACTGACTGGTACTTCAATGTCTGAAGGCTTAGCTCTGCTTTTGGCAGTATCTGTTGATACACCTATCAAAGAAACATACAGAAGAGACAAATTGTTTGTTTAAATATGACTGTTCATAGTATAAGCATATAATTGAACTGAAAAAATATTAACTCTTAAAAAAACTATACATGATATCATCCAGTTCTAGTATTATAAAAGTTATGTTGCCTCTGGTGGGGGGGTGGCTGTATCTTCCAAATTGTCTAAATGCAATTATTACTGAGAAGATATGAAATACCTTTCTAGAAGGAGGAAACCAATGAGCAGCAATGAAAGATTCTTTCAGCATACTCAGAAGAACATTCATGATATTTACTACAATTATGTTATCTATCTTGGAGATGGAAATGGCGACCTACTCCAGGATTCTTGCCTGGAAATTTCCAGGGACAGAGGAGCCTGGTGGGCTACAGTCCATGGAGTCACAAAGAGTTGGACACAACTAAACTCACAATCCTATATATCTACAGAAAGATACACAATTGAGCCACTGAACTGAACTGAACAGAAAGATTGATAATAAATATTGTCAATAATGCATTCTGTGCTATGTAGGTAGATAATATTGTGTGTGACTTCAGTCCTGCCTAACATTTTGTGACCTGATGGACTATAGCCCACCAGGCTCCTCTGTCCATGGGGAATCTTCAGGCAAGAATACTGGAGTGGGTTGCCCTCCTCTAGGAGGTCTTCCCAACCTGGGGAATCAAATGTAGGTCTCCTACATTGCAAGCAGATTCTTTATCATCTGAACCATGGGGGAAGCCCCAATAACACATGTGATTAAATTTAAAAAGTGCTTCTGAAGAGTATAATATCCTAAAATTAATATACAGTTAAGAAGATATATGAGTTGATGTTGCCTGGATATTGAATAATTCTATGTAAATAAAATTCATTTGAATTTCATCTATGTCCTGTGAAAACTCTGACACCTATATAAGATGGATTTTTGTTGTCTCTATATTGAATTATTCAATTTAATTAAATTGACTTGAACTCCATCTGTGTCCTGTGAAAACTCTGATACCCATATCAGATATCTTGCCATTATTTATTCATGTCTGACTCTTTTGTGACCCCATGGACTCTAGCCCACAAGGCTTCTCTGTCCATGGGATTTTCCAAGCAAGAATACTGGAGTGGGTTGTCATTTCTTTCCCCAGGGGATCTTCCCAACCCAGGGGTGGAATCTGAATCTCCTGTATCTCCTGCATTGACAGGCAAATTCTCTACCACTGAACCATCAGGGAAGGCCATTAAAGATTTCTGTGCATGCTTAGTCACTAAGCTGTGTCCAACTCTTTGAAACCCCATCTGCTGTAGCCTGCCAGCCTCCTCTGTCCATGGAGTTTTCCAGTCAAGAATACTGGAGTGGATTGCATTTCTTCCTCCAGGGGATCTTCCCGACCTAGGGATCAAACTTGTGTTTCCTGCATCTCTAGCACTCCAGGTGGATTCTTTTATCACAGAGGCTTCTGGGCAACCCCTACTAGTGGCTGAAATTCTCATTTCCAAGATCCGCTACTCTTACTGCTTATCCTTGTTCCTGTCTTAGTTATACTTCCAATAATGCCTAGAGCCTTCTCTATGCCTCATGTTTAGCCACCTGTGAAACACATCTCCATTTCCAAGCTATAATAAAAATACTAGGCACAGGGTTTTTTTTCTAGAATAACTTTAGTTTTGGGAGAAAATATAAACCATAGCAATAAAAACGCAACATAAAATTATCCCCATTCTTAAATATTCCTTGGCTATGTATTTCCACAGAGAATTTCAGTGCACTCTGTTTACTCTCTTGCTAGTCATCCTTCCCTTCAGATTTATTTGTCTTTTCAGCCCACTCAAGTCAGGCCTAGGAGATGTTATTGCTATATGCATCCATATGCATTGAACATTTTTCTGAAGAAAGGTACTTCCTCTCATGAGAAGAAATTGGCACTGGTCTCTTATTTCTTTCTTCTCTTTCCTTTTCTTTCTTCCTTCCTTCTTCCACTCCCCCACCCCCACCCTTCCTGTTCTATTCTACTATTAGGAGATTCTGAAAAAAAGAGCTACAGTCCAGTGATGTAAGTCATTTAGTAAAGATCACACCTGAGGTATAGTAGCTCCAGAATTAATAAATACTGCAGTAGGTCAATAGTGAGAAAGCATATAGAAGATGCATTATCTGTACAATGGGAAATGTATTATAGACTATGGCAAGCATCATTAACTCAGTTCCACTGATAAATAGAAGAAAACAAATTATTCATCACTTTCTATGTGCCAGGAAGCAGAAGAACATCACCCACTATATTTTTTAAATCTACAGCCACACTCTTAATTAATATCATTGTCTCACTCAGTCGTGTCTGACTCTTAACGACACCATGGACTGCAGCCCACCAGGCTCCTCCATCCATGGGATTTTCCAGGCAAGAGTACGGGAGTGGGTGCCATTGCCTTCTCCACTGTATTAACAGATTTCTGAAAACTGACACATGATTCTATACCTAACAAAATACAGAGAAAAGAGTCTAAAAATTTTATTCTGATTGCAGAGCCCACATTTATATCCATAAATCAGGATTTTTGGCTCTTTGTGAAAATACTTCATAGTTACAATGGACCTCTTTTTAAAGTTTTATTTCACCATAATCCAAAATAATTGCCAAATAATTAGCAAGAAAATTACATTATTTTAAAATGATATCAATTATCTATGTAAGATCTGTACTACACTGCAGTCAGTATATAACCTTCCATGTCTTTGATTTAAGGAAAAGTTATTAAAACCACTATGGACAACAGTGTGCAGATTCCTTAAAAAAGTGGAAATAGAACTGCCTTATGACCCAGCAATCCCACTGCTGGGCATACACACTGAGGAAACCAGAACTGAAAGAGACATGTGTACCCCTATGTTCATCACAGCACTGTTTCTAATAGCCAGGACATGGAAGCAACCTGGATGCCCATCAGCAGACGAATGGATAAGAAAGCTGTGGTACATACACACAATGGAGTATTACTCAGCCATTAAAAAGAATACATTTGAATCAATTCTAATGAGGTGGATGAAACTGGTGCCTATTATACAGAGTGAAGTAACCCAGAAAGAAGAACACCAATACAGTATACTAACACATATATATGGAATTTAGAAAGATGGTAATGATAACCGTGTATGCGAGACAGCAAAAGAGACACAGATGTATAGAACAGACTTTTGGACTCTGAGGGAGAGGGAGAGAGTGGGATGATTTGGGAGAATGGCATGAAACAAGTATATTACCACGTGAGAAATGAATCGCCAGTCTAGGTTCGATACAGGATACAGGATGCTTGGGGCTGGTACACTGGTATGACCCAGAGAGATGATATGGGGAGATAGGTTCCCCCGTGGCAGATTCATGTCAATGTATGGCAAAACCAATACAGTATTGTAAAGTAAAATTAAGTAAAATAAAAAAAGAAAAGAAAGAAAGAAACTTGAAAAGGTATTTGCAAATCATGTTATAAACATATAGCTGACTAACCTAGGATAGCTGTTAAAAATAAAATGCTGAATGGTAAACCAAAGACCAATAGAAAAATGAACAAAGGAGAAAAGTGATTCACCAGAAAAGAAAACATAAATGGCTTCTAAACATATGAAAAAAAATTTAATTAAAATACATTGATAATATTTTTCACCTATTAGGTTGGTAAAACCATGAAAATTTGGTAATACACTGAATTGGTGCTCTGGAGTATAAAATATTGTATATGCTGAACAAGCCTATCTTGGATTTGCTGTAGTATCACTGTTTAAAATTCTGAACCACAAAAAAATGTTTTAGCTATTTTAAAAAATTAAAGTAAAATGTTAAAAACTGGAAATTTTCTTGGCTGTCCAGTGGTTAGGACTCCAAGTTTCCACTATCAGGGCAGGCACAAGTTTCAATCCCTGTTCAGGGAACTAAGACCCCACATGCTATGTGGTGCAAACAAAATAAATAAATGTTTTTAAACTTAAAAAAAAGAAAATTACATTATTTTAAAATGATATCAATTATCTATATAAGATCTGTACTATGCTGCAGTCAGTATATAACCTTCCCTCTCTTTGATTTAAGGAAAAGTTATTAATATGCCTTGCCTCATAGTAAAATATGCAAATTCTTCAGGATGACTTTAAAAACTGCATTCAGAAGTGCATACATTGTAACAAGAAACATATTGAAAACACACAGAATGTCTTTCTTTTATGCATATTTTATTCCCTGCCTTTGCTCTCACACATTTTATTATTACAAATCCTCTAGCTTCTAAATAAGATTGATTGGTGAGTCAATTACAGGGGTGCCCAAGCACAGATTGTGGGAAGTCTTGGTGTGACTCAGTATGCCATAAATCAAACAGCAGGTGAGTGTTGGGGAACAATAGTTCCTTGGCTAACAAATATAATAATAAAAATACAAGTAAATAAACTAGCCTCCTTTAGAAAGAAATAACAAATATCAGTAGTAACTTTGGTAATATGTAGGATATAGTTACATATTTTCCTTTTATTTGCAAATTGTAAAATATAATATTCAAGCAATTACACTAGGCTTGGGAGATTTAAGTGTGGGGGAAAAAATATGAGGTACTTGTCAATGACATCACTCTAAAGTAGAGGCAATAAAATTGAGCCCTGTGGCACAGAATAGAAATTAACAGCAAATGTTTAAGATCATTTGGAATAAAAAAAAAAAATTGTGTTCTCTGAGGGAATGATTTGAAGAACAGAGAAAGAGTCTTAAAAGGTCCTTCCATGCATATAATGATGTAAAACCATGACATTCAAAGTGGAAATAGCAATGTGAGTGTTGATCCTCCCATTTTCACAACCCAAACAGACAAAAACAGATTTCTTCATTTTCTTACTCTCACTCACTATGGACGCAATTTGGACATCTGTTACCCAAATAAATACTCTTTGCATTCATTTTATCCTGCTTTTCTTTTTTCATTTTTTGATTCCTTATTATGTTCCAGTTACTATAGTGAACTGAAGTGAAGTCGCTCAGTTGTGTCCAACTCTTTGCGACCCCATGGACTGTAGCCTACCATGCTCCTCCATCCATGGGATTTTCCAGGCAAGAGTACTGGAGTGGTTGCCATTTCCTTCTCCAGGGGATCTTCCCAGCCCAGGGATCGAACCTGGGTCTCCTTCACTGTAGGCAGATGTTTTACCATCTGCACCACCAGGGAAGTCCAGTTACTATAAGAAGCTCTAGAAATAAAGAAGAGAGAGCCAAAAATCCTGTCTCAAGGACATTTTAGTCTAGAAAATCTTACTGCATGTCAAAAATGCTGTTTTGATTTCCCCTCTTGTTCATTTTGTGGTCACTGCTTTAGTATATATTATCATCACCTATTCATAGGATGATTTTGACCAACAGTTTCTTAAATTTCCTCACTTTATACCAATCTGCATATTGTTGAGGGTCATCTTTGGGGGTCTGTTGGCAGGAGGGGAATTCAAATTCAGACTACCAAAATTAGTTGATTACTTAAAAAGTTCATGGACAAAGCTATAGATGACAGTTATGCATGTAAATAATAGAATGGATGAGAAAATATCCATTTATAATGTTCATGTAAGCACTGTTTATGATGTTGAAATCAAAACAATTCAGCTCTCCACTGACATTATAATAATATAAAAATAGTACATAATCACTAAAAAGGATTATATCATTTATAATCTCTGACCTAGAAAAGATATCTATATTTTTTTATTAGATATTTATTTTATTGGATTTATTGGATTTTCACCAATTTTTAAGGTGAGTCTTCTAAGACAAGAAGCTGGTTGAGATTAGACAGAGTTTATAACAGAATAATTTCAGTTAGGCTATTATGTCAAGGTTATTGTTCTGCAGCTGTTAGTCTTGACGGGTAAGCTATTTAGTTGGTTCTATAATTTCATGTTTACGTGAAAGTCACTCAGTCATGTCTGACTCTTTGAGACCCCATGGACTATACAGTCCATGGACTTCTCCAGGCCAGAATACTGGAGTGGGTATCTCATGTTTAAGAAGCTAGTATTTCCTCAAACAATTAGCCAGGTTAGCTCATGCTTGTTCTCATTACTATTTAACGTGGAGAAAAGAAATTATGCCTGGTTCAGGATCCTTAACACAGGGTTTAAATGTGTCTGTATGTTTGACAGAAAGAACCCTGAAGGAATATGTTTTAAATTGCTTAAGTTGATTATTGCTGTGTCAAAGAATTACGGTTGGCAATTGAACATTCTTTCCAAGAGCATTGTAATAATTCATTGAAATCCCAATATAAATAATATTTATAAATATATATGTAAGACAAATATATTCATATTATAAAAATGGAGTTTTTGTGTAAATATAAAAACATTAAAGCACACTGTTTTGTATAGTCAACAATATAGA
>SJYA01001190.1:281402-318985 GCA_006410615.1 Neotragus moschatus
GTCAACAATATAGCATTGAAGATTATATATAATTAGGAAAATATACTCAGCAGTTTCTTTTATTTTCTTGTCTGTATTGTTAAAAAGAATTCTGCCACATTTTTGCCTAGATTATCATAATTGCATATGAAATACATTCATGGCCTAAAATGCTCAGCAAATAGACATTATGATTCAGTCAGAAGTCTACTAGACTTCTAAAAAGTGAAAAAAAAAATTTTTTTTACAGACAAATGCTAACTGTGAAGATCTTTTTATTCTTCTAAGGTCTTTATAAATATTTAAAGATAGAAAAGCTCTCTAACTGTAACAGCTGATTTAGGTATAATATTTGGAAAAAATATTTAAATGATACATTTTTCTGTGAGTGATTAGTAATATCAGGTTTCACATAACCAGGGGGAATCATTAGTGTCAGTCAGAAGTTTAGATAATCATCTGGGATCACAATATGAATATTCCTGGGGATAATTTGTTCTCAAATTATGTTATATTTTATCTGGGTTATTTTATCCCAGAGCTCAAAAATCTAATTTTCAAGGAAATCTTCATGAGGTATAGAGAAAGAAAAAGAATCAAACTCTAAGTATACAAAGAACCAAACAAGGTCTGTGTGAACTTCTATCTATCCTCTAATCCATTTCATAGTTTACGTTATTGGGTGTTTTGTTATATCCTCATCATTCCATTCAATGTAACTCTTGAGTTATACTTGTGATTGTAATCTGGTTCAGATGTTATTCAGCAAACAACACAGTTTTCTTCCACATATTCCCTCCTTCTTAGTTACACCTCATCAGTTTCCAAGTTCAGCCTTGCCTTCCACGTGGCTTCCTAGTTTTGTTCATAACTTTGGTATTGTCACAACTCAAGTCTCTCTTTTCCTCTCTTTAAGAACATCAGTTACCCATATGTTCAGTTCAATAGCTCAGTTGTGTTCGACATTTTGTGACCCCATGTACTGCAGTATGTCAGGCTTCCCTGTCCTACACCTTCTCACGGAGCTTGCTCAAACTCATGTCCATTGAGATGGTGATGCCATCCAACAAACTCATCATCTGTCATCCCCCTTTCCCTCCTGCCTTCAGTCTTTTCCAGCATCTTTTCCCAACAATCTTTTCCAAGGAGTCGGTGCTTCACATCAGGTGGCCAAAGTATTGGAGTCTCAGCTTCAGCATCAGTCCTTCCAATGAATATTTAGGACTGACTTCCTTTAGGAAGGACTGGTTGCAGTCCAATGGACTTTTAAGAGACTTCTCCAGCACTGCAGTTCAAAAGCATCAGTTCTTTGGCACTCAGCTTTCTTTATGGTCCAATTCACATCCATACATGACTACTGGGAAAACCATAGTTTTGACTAGACAGACTTTTGTTGGTTAAGTGATGTCTCTGATTTTTAATATGTTGTCTAGGTTTGTCATAGATTTTCTTCCCAGGAGTAAGCATCTCTCTATTTCATGACCGCAGTCACTGTCTGCAGTGATTTTGGAGCCCAAGAAAATAAAGTCTGTCACTGTTTCCATTGTTTTCCCATCTATTTGCCATGAAGTGATGGGACCAGATGCCATGATCTTAGTTTTTTGAATAGTGAGTTTTAAGCCAACTTTTAAACTCTCTTCTTTCAATTTCATCAAGAAGCTCTTTAATTCCTTTCATTTTCTGCCATAAGGGTGATGTCTCTGCCTATCTGAGGCTATTAATATTTCTCCCTGCAATCTTGATTCCAGCTTGTGCTTCATCCAGCCCAGCATTTCACATGATGTACTCTGCATATAAGTTAAATAAGCAGGGTGACAATATACAATCTTGACTTACTCCTTTCCCAGTTTGGAACCTAACCCTTATGTTAGAAAATTTCAAGTTGTTCCACAGTTCACTGCTTATTTTCTTTTTTACCTGTCATTTTAGATCTTTTGTATTGTCATATTTTCAACATGAGTTATCATTTTCCTACAGTGTTTGATCTGCCATTAATGCATTAATGCTACCCAGTGTATTCTTTATACCAGCATACTAGACATTGTAGTTTCTGTCATATTAAATTTGATTTGGGTGCTTTTTTTTTTCTCCTTCAGTAGCTTTAATTAAGTTTTTTTTAACATACGTAATACATTTACAATAATTGTTGTAGAGTTCCTGTCTACTGATCAAACATCTGCTTTAGTTCTCAATTGGTTTCAGTTGGTTGTTGTTCTCTATTAAGAGAATCATTGATCAATGAAATAAAGACTAGATCTTCCCAGATGAAGTTGAGCCACAGAGAAGTGTTGTGTTGGATTGATAGGGTATTCAAAGTAATATCCTGTGACATATGTGTGAGAAGTTCTACATGGTCTTGGAGTGGTTTGGGAAGACTTTTTGTTTCAGGGAAGACTAGCTGGTTCCTCTCTGAACAATCAAAGTGCTATTTTCCCTAATGGCAGGACACACATCTTTTGAAACAGAATGTATGTTTCTCACTTTATTTCATATTTAGGACGAGAACCACTTAAAGAAAAGGAAATAAGTAGAATAATGTTCATTTCCAACAGTAAAACATTTTGAAAAGTTAATTTCTGACTAAAATAAAACTCAATTTTGTGCAAGAAAATGGTTGGAATTTAATGATTCCTTGGTAAATGCGAAGAGAGGAGGACTTAATGTTTTCTGAAGAAGTATTTAGCATTCTTCTTTTGTTTGTACATTCATTTCCTCCCTGTATAATTCTGATCGAATGTGTCAAGGATGTAATTCTCTTTCTGGTATTTCCTTTGTTCGCTAACCCAGAAAGGTTAGTGTATGTTTCCTCATAAAGCAGCTCAAAGATGGCCTAGAAATAAGTATACGTTATGTTCTCATATCACATTGCGAGATTCTCACAATAGTTCAGGTGTCAACATTAATATAGACTCACCATGTCCATTTTATAATTGGTGGATGTAAAGTTTAGAAAGGTTAAGAGCTTGTAATTGTAAGATAAATCTATGAAGGATTATATACAAGGCCAGAATTTCTAGTTTTAAATCCAGTATTCTGCCCTTTGCCTCAGACCTTTTTAAGTTTACAAGTTAGAAGCAGTAGAACTTTTATTGTTTTAGATAATACCAGTGAAATATGAAAATTGTACTTTTCATTATATTTACGGTACAAAGTAACTTTAGTCTACATTCATTTTTAATTAAAAGCTTCACTTTGAATATTAATTTTATTTAAATAATGTTCCTAGAAGTTTTAGAGAGAAAATAAAAAGTCTGTATGTGTGGAATAAAATCTGCATTTGCTTTAACTCGTTAGTTTACACATGCAAAATAAGTCTACCATTTTGTATATATAATTAAGATGCAGTGCCAGAATATCATTTACTGCTTAATTAAAGCAATTACAATATTAGTAGATCATGATACACATTACTTTAAGAGAAATGAGCAGAATACATCACAGGCTATGATTCAGTAGATTGTCTTTGAGTTCAAAATACTCTCCACTTAATAAAACATGAAGCACATTTGAGTGCGAATTGAAGTTTCATCCATTCTTTTTTTTTTTTATTTTTTAAATTTTTTGCCCACATCATGTGGCATGTGTGATTCTAGTTCCAGGGATTGAACCTGTATACCTACTACAGTGGAAGAGTCCTAACTACTGTATTGCCAGGAAAGTCCCTCATTCATTCTTAACACTGTAGAGGCATTTGGGGGAAAAAAAAATAATTAAAAAAAACAAACTTTAAATTTTTTTTTTTTTTAAGTTTTACCTGCTTTTCAAGGTTTGACTTGGTACACATCATCTAGAAGGGCTTCCACATGCTGTGACTTATTTTATTCGAAACAATAAAATTCCCCATAGAAAGCATTTCTTTGCCTGGAGTGTCCTTTAATGTACACAGCGCAGGAAGCTTTGGCGGTGGTAGGGAGCTGGTTGAGGATTTCGAGAGATAGACCTTGCCTGTGTCATTTTTTTTCCATTAGAGAACTATTGCCTCTCTCACCTTATCTGAGAAGGGTTTTGAAGACTGGTCACTTTGCATTAGCATGGACTTAAAAATGATAAACTTGGGATCAAATTCCGGGCTCAACATTCATTTCCTGCTCAGTTAGGGCAGGGTGCTTTATTTTTCTGAGTTTCAGTCTCAGTAAAGATGCAATTGAATCTGCCTCATAGACAGGCTGCTGTCCATGGGGTTGCTGAGGGTCAGACTGAGCGACTTCACTTTCACTTTTCACTTTCCTGCATTGGAGAAGGAAATGGCACCCCACTCCAGTGTTCTTGCCTGGAGAATCCCAGAGTTGGGGGAGCCTGGTGGGCTGCCGTCTGTGGGGTCGCACAGAGTCAGACACGACTGAAGCGACTTAGCAGCAGCAGCAGCAGTATAGACAGGAGTAGATCTAGATTTTATGGGACATAAGAATACTTTGGGGAGTCCTCTTTAAGACAAAGGATACAAAATAAGGATGACTGTCAATATATTTATTTAAAATTAGCAAAGAAATCACAATATAATATAAATTTGAGAAGCTGGCAATTTGTTACACTTTAAAAATTTTAAACTCTTTTTATAATTAACTGCCAGAGGCATCATTTGTTACCACTTTGGCTTTGGCTATATATTCTCTAACTATCTCTTTATAACACTTTTGAATTATTATTTTCTTTAGAGAAAATGGTATTCAATATTTCCACTATCCTGGTTGATTAAAGTTAAATTAATAACGATGTTTAGAAAAGGTTCTTTCAGTTTCACAAATAAGTACTGATTATGTCATGTAGATTTAAAAGATTATTTTGAAACTTGGGAAACCTCCATTGGGTTTCTTTTGTATATGAGATCTTTCAAACATACTTTCTATACTGTTGCTGTAGGCTTGTGTCCTAATAATAGGAATTTTATTAAATTGTATTTAGCATAATTCTGCTTTTTTAATGCATGACGGTTTTGTGATCATGTACATTATTGAGTACATGTCTGACATATTCTGCTCTGATACAGGTGCTGATCAAAACTGAATACTCTTGTTACAGTTTTATACTTCTTTGGACTGAGAGAATATCCAAATACCAACAAAATCTTTTCAGCCTTGTGCTTTTTCATACTTCTGTTATTTACATATTTCTTTTGTTGAGTATCTTGAATCACATTTGTATACCATCATGATCTCTAAACCTTTGTGACGTGATAAGGGGTGACTCAGCACAGAGCCCGTAGGAATACCCACCTATACAGTGGATTCAAGATGCCTTAACCATAAGTGATAGGGGTTCCATCTACTAAATGCAAAGTTTATCCCCACCTCAACTTCTGCTACCAGCTAGCACAGGTTCCCATGGCTATTTCAGTGTTCCCTCACCCAAGGGGAGACATGACAGAGGTGAGTGTTGCTTGAAGAGATACCATTCTTAATTCTTAGAATATTTTTTTTCACTTCTTTCTTTCTTTTTTTTTTACATTTTATTATTTTAATTTATTTTAATTGGAGGTTAATTACTTTACAATATTGTATTGGTTTTGCCATCCATAAAATGGTCATAATTATAGGACTATGTGAATCAATGCTAGAGTCTTACCTTTGAAAGAGTCCACATGAGCAACTGGCTCTGAAGTTTAGGTTCATTAGGAATGTGGTAAATCTACTTCTGGTTTAATGTTTCAGTTCAGTTCAGTCGCTCAGTCCTGTCCGACTCTTTGTGACCCCATGAATCGCAGCACGCCAGGCCTCCCTGTCCCTCACCAACTCCCAGAGTTCANAAAGCCACAGTCATCAAGACAGTATGGTACTGGCACAAAGACAGAACTATAGATCAATGGAACAAAATATAAAACCCAGAGATAAATCCATGCACCTACGGGCACCTTATCTTCAACAAAGTAGGCAAGAATATACAATGGAGTAAAGACAATCATTTAACAAGTGGTGCTGGGAAAACTGGTCAACCACTTGTAAAATAATGAAATTAGAACACTTTCTAATGCCATACACAAAAATAAACTCAAAATGGATTAAAGATCTAAATGTAAGACCAGAAACTATAAAACTCCTAGAGGAGAACATAGGCAAAACACTCTCTGACACAGATCACAGCAGGATCCTCTATGACCCACCTCCATTATTCTTGCCTAGAAAATCTCATGGGCAGAGGAACGTGGTGGATTACAGTCCATGGGGTCTCAAAGAATTGGACATGACTCAGTGACTAAACAATAAAGCAAACCTACTAGATATTGATTATTGATATAAAAAATAATAAGAAAAGTTAGATATTAATTTAGCTATATGAAAGTGACAATGACAATGTAAGTGGCCAATTTTGGAATGAGAATGGACTGAAGATTTATACACTTTAAACTTATAAAACCATATAATGGAATCTTAGCATGTGGATGTAATTACAGAAATACTGAGGTATAAAAAGAGACAGTTTATCTTTGTTGTACATAAATATCATTGGTCATGGGCTGCTATTGGAGCCCCAGCACCAACAGGGAGCAAGACTTTTTTTTCCTTTCTGTTCCTGGATAATAAATTATTCATAGCTTCAATCCTCAACATTATTGCATAAAAAGGGCACCAAATCAAAGCCCACAGGCCAAATCCACCCTGCCAAATACTGTATATAAACTTGTTTTGAACACAGCCACCTCCATTTATTATTTGTTGTCTAAGCCTGCTTTCATGATACAAATGGCAGGATTACATAGTTATGACAAAGACTATAGTCCTACAAAGCCAAATGTTGATATCTAACCCTTTATAACAAATAGTTTGCTGATTCATGATCTAAGATAGTGCTGTCTATTAGAGTATAGTGTGAGTCTTCAAGTGGGCTTATGAATCCGTAAGGGTGAGACTTTAAGCCAATAGGATTGTGACCTTATAGAAAGGTTACAGAAATTATTTTTCCCCTTTCTCTCTTTCTTTCCAATATATGAAGGTATTGTGAGAAGGTGACCACTGGCAAGCCAGGAAAAAAGCTGTCACCAGAACCCATCCATATTGACACCCTGATCTCTGACTTAGCAGCCTTCAAAATTGTGAGAAAACTGTATTCCTGTTGTTTAAGCCACTGTATAGTTTTGTTATGAGGATCCAAACTCATTAAATAGACAAATATAAATATATAGACCATGATCTCTACAGGTCTCAAATTAAGTTTTATAATATTGTCAAATTTGAGATAGTGTCTACAACAGAAAAGAATACTTAAGTTTTAGTCAATTTTAACAGAGTTTCATATTAAAAGAGTACAGTTCAATCATTAGTTGGCTTTTATTAATTTAGCATTGGTAAATATGTATTGTCTAAATTTTATTAATCATTAAATATTTGCATAATTTTCTAAAATATGATTTTGAACATCTGGTGAAACACCCATGGTTGAGTCACTCAGCAATTAAGGATGTAAGAAACCCTTTTTTCTCACATTCATGCAGAAGACAGAAAATCTATATACTTGCTTTCCTAGCCTTTCTTGAATGTATGAGTTTCTTGGAAGCAATTCTATACAATTGAACATGACAGTTTGGGAGAGCTTCTTAAAAGTGGTTGGCTTTTTCTGGTAAGAAGAAAATGTAATGTTTCTCTCTAGTTCTCCTAGTTCATTTGACTGTTAATGCAGGCACAATGTTTACTACCAGAGAGGCTGTTTGTCAATAATGAAGGAAAGGAAATATTATCACAGATATACTTGTTCTAGTATTTTGGGTGACTGGATGAACTTCCGTGCACATTTGCCTCTTTGAAACTTGGTATTAAAAAAAGTCAAATATTAAGTCATTGAATTTTAAATATTCTGTTTCATGCAGCCAGATATTCTTAGTCAATAAACCCAGTGCATAGCTTAAAATATTGCTTGACATTCAGTTCAGTTCAATTACTCAGTTGTGTCTGACTCTTTGCATCCCTGTGGACTGCAACATGCCAGACTTCCCTGTCCATCACCAACTTCCAGAGCTTACTCAAATTCATGTCAATCAAGTCAGTGATTCCATCCAACCATTTCACCCTCTGTCGTCTCCTTCACCTCCTGCCTTCAATATTTCCCAGCATCAGGATCTTTTCTAGTGAGTAAATTCTTCATATCAGGTAGCCAAAGTATTGGAGTTTCGGCTTCAGCCTCAGTCCTTCCAGTGAGTATTCAGGACTGATTTGCTTTAGGATTGACTGGTTTGACCTCTTTGCAGTCCAAGGGACTCTCAAAAATCTTCTCCAACACCACAGTTCAAAAGCATCAATTCTTTGGCACTAAGCCACGCTGCCACTGGTGGGCACCGACAGCAAACACTGAGGCAGAATTTATGGCGAGATGACAGCAGTAGGCAGAATGAATGTTGATTTCCAGAGGGGTTTATATGGAGTTGGCAGAATAGAAGGACACACTTTACATTAGAATTACAGAGATGGTTATTGTTGATTTTGATTCTGAATACTTCAGTGTCTCCTGAGGATGCATGTGGCAAGAATACTAGAGTAGGTTATCATTTCCTTCTCCAGGGAATCTTCCCAATCCAGGGATTGAACCTACATCGCTTACATTAGCAGGTGAATTCTTTACTACCTGTACCACCTGGGAAGCCTCCTGAGGCTGATAAGAAAATAAAGAAATGCTTGGAGAGAATTGCTCCTGTAAGATAAAGGCATGGTACTAAGGCATCATTCAGAAGACCATTACTCATTAAAAGAAAAAAAGAGTACAGAAAGCTTCAACTTGGAAGCTATCAAGGAAGAGTAACAAACAATAGAACTGGAAAGACTAAAGATCTCTTCAAGAAAATTGGAAATACTAAGGGCATATTTCATGCAAAAATGGGCACAATAAAGGGCAGAAATGGCAAGGACCTAGCAAAAGAAAAATAGATTAAAAAGAGGTACCCAGAATACATGGAAAAACTATCCTCAAAAGTCTTAATGACCCAGCTAATCACAATGGTGTGGTCACTCACCTGAGGCCAGACATCCTGGAGTATAAAGTCAAGTCAGTGCAAACCTTAGGAAGAATTACTACAAACAAAGCCAGTGAAAGTGACGGAATTTCCAGCTAATTCATTTCAAACCCTAGAAGATAATACTGTTAAAGTGCTGCACTTAATATGCCAGCAAATTTGAAAAACTCTGTAGTGGCCACAGCACTGGAAAAGATCAGTTTTCATTCCAATCCCAAAGCAAAACAATGCCAGAGAATGTTCAGACTACTGTACAGTTGCACTCATTTCCGATGGTATGAAGGTAATGCTCAAAATCCTTCAAGCTAGGCTTCAATAGTACAGGACCCCAGAACTTCCAGATGTAGAAGCTGGACTTAGAAAAGACAGAGGAACCAGAAATCAAAATGCCAACATCTGTTAGACCATAGAAAAAGCAAGGGAATTCTATATTAAAAAAAAAAAAATCCACTTCTGTTTCATTGACCATGCTAAGACTGTGTGAATCAGAGAAAACTATTGAAAATTCTTAAAGAAATGATACTAGAAGACCACCTTATTTGTCTCTTGAGAAACCTGTATGCAGATCAAGAAGCAACAGTTAGAACTGGTACATGGAACACGGGACTGGTTGAAAATTGGGAAAGGAATGCATCAATTCTGTATATTATCACCCAGCTTATTTAACTTCTCAGCAGGTTGCATCAAACAAAATTCCAGGCTGGATAAATCACAAGCTGGAATCAAGATTACTAGGATAAATATCAGCAGCCTCAGATATGCAGAAGATAACACTCTAATGAAAGAAAGTTAAGAGGAACTAAAGAGCCTCTTGATGAGGATGGAAGAGGGGAGTGAAAAAGTTGGATTAAACATTCAAAAAACTAAGATCATGGCATCCAATCCCAACTTTATGGCAAATAGGAAAAAAATGGAAAAAGTGGCAGATTTTACATTCTTGTGCTCCAAAATCACTGTGGACACCAACTGCAGCTCTGAAATTGAAAGATGTTTGTTCCTTGAAAGAAAAGGTATGACAAACCTAGATAGTGTATTCAAAAGCAGAGACATCACGTTGCTGACAAAGGTCCATATAGTCAAAACTATGGTTTTTCCAGTATTATGTATGGATGTGAGAGTAGGACCAGAAAGTAGGCTGAATGGTGAAGAATTGATGCTTTGGAATTATGATGGAGAAGACTCTTGAGAGTACCTTGAACTGTAAAGGGGATCAAACTAATCAATCCTAAAGGAAATCAACCCTGAATATTGTTTGGAAGGACTTATACTAAATCCAATGCTTTGGCCACCTGATGCGAAGAGGTGACTCATTGGAAAAGAAATCGATGCTGGGAAAGACTGAGGGCAGGGGGAGAAAGGAATGACAGAAGATGAGATGTTGGATGCCATCACAAACTCAGTGGACCTGAGTGTGAGCAAACTCCAGGAGATAGTGAAGGACATGGAAGCCTCTTGTGCTGCATTTCACGGGGTCACAAAGAGGCGGACTTAACTTGTTGGCTGAACAACAGTATTTTTTTTTTTTATCCAGATAATTTGAAGGGTATTTTAGCCTCAAAAAATAGCTGTCCAACTATGTTGTTTGATTGCTCTTTCAAAATGGATCTTTCAAGCCATCTTCTCTCCATGTCTGCCTTATCAATGCTAGTTCAGATCACCACCTGACCTAAGAATCTTCCGATTTTTCATTCTTCTGCACTCACTTCCCACTCAGATCCATTTCTTACTAGCTGCTATAGAGTTTTCTTTAGGAGAATGGAGATCATGATCACTCAACTCCTTTAATCTTGTAGTAGACACTGTTACACTTAAAGTAAAATGTTTGTAAGTCATTCTGCATAACAAATATCTAGAAAGTATAAAGAAAAGTTAGAAAAATAAAGCAAAGTGGGCAACAAAATAATATCAAACCCTTAGAATTAAACCTGGATTATCTGAAGTGACAAATACACCAACTAAAATACAAAAACAAAACACAACTTTTAATGGTTTTTGGACAGCTAATATCTTTATGATAAGACCTATTCATTTTTCTGGGAAATGTTTCCAAGAAAAAAATAGAGAGTAAAAACAAAAGACATTGCCAAACCAGTTACCCTGAATGGCATTAAATTCTCAGTGTGTGAAGATGAGTATGACATAGTTTTTTACAAAATGGGTGAAATAGCTTCATGCAGATTAGCAGAAAATCTTGGCTTGTACGTCGACATTACTGAAAGCATTTATACAAAGGAAAAGCCAAGTACTCCCTGGTGTAATACACACCATGATCTATTGTTGGAACAAGAGTCTGAGCTGTAAGCCATTGGGAACACAGGGAACAAAATTGTTTACCCATGACTTTATGCAGATGCTTTACTTTTGCAAAACTTTTTTCATTGTTTCCTCTAGAAACTACTGAGATTTTTTTTTCACACAGTGAAAACGGAGTAAAACAATACTTCACAGGGGAATGTGTGTAGTTTTAGATGGGAAAAAGATTGGTTCAGCACAAGGATAACTCTCAAAATTTTGTATTCGCTTGACTTGCATTCAGGCATCTGAGATCAAGAATCAAGTTATAAAGTTGTGCTCTCTGTTTTTTTGGTTGATGGAACTGTGACAAATGGGACTGCAATATGGAAAAAGGGACTGAGCAATTATGAGAAAATTATGAGACCATGAAGTTATTAGCTGGAGACCTTAGTATGCTGCTAAGTCACTTCAGTCGTATCCGACTGTGCGACCCCACAGACGGCAGTCCACGAGGCTCCCGCATCCCTGGGATTCTCCAGGCAAGAATATTGGAGTGGGTTGCCATTTCCTTCTCCAATGCATGAAAGTGAAAAGTGAAAGTGAAGATACTCAGTCATATCCGACTCTTAGCGATGCCATGGACTGCAGCCTACCAGGCTGCTCTGTCCATGGGATTTTCCGGGCAAAAGTACTGGAGTAGGGTGCCATTGCCTTCTCCGAGACCTTAGTATGACAGATCATATATTACCAGAGAAAATTCCCAGACTCCTTTAATTTTATGTTGCCAAGAATTTGCTGTAGTTATAATATGTATTAATGTATTTTTCTTCATCTCAGTTTAAGAGCAACTTTGTACTGGGTACAATGCTACATCCTAGGGTTTTGTTGATGCATAAGACTCAGTCCTTTCTTAGAAAGTTCTTGGTCCAGTTTGAGAAATGAGAAATTTGAACAAAGAATAACAGGTGCTCATCACTTAATGACTGAAGTTGTGCTGCATTTGGTCGAAGAAAGAATTATTTTCCTTGTGATAATTAAAGAAGGGTCCATGGAGGTTGGTACATGTAAGACAAATATTGTGAAGCCAGTTTGAAATAATTTTATCTTCATGAGTAGCAAATAAGGAGTTAATAATATTAAGAAAAATAACATTGCTAGTTAATAATATTAAGAAAATAACATGTGTAGGATTTTGGTGTTCTATTTTTCTTTCACAATAAATAACATCTCATATATAATGAGTTTTATTTGCTGAATTATCTAATCTTCAAAGCTTACATGCCACATGTTCAGTCCAGATACCATCTTATTTTATATTCACTTTTCATTTCCCATTGACGTGTAATTTATACATCTTGCATACATAATCTTTCATTTGTCTGATGGAAAAAAAGCAACTTTAATTAATATGTCTCATTTGTATTTAGCTTAAATATTCACTCAATGGACATGAGTTTGAGCAAATTCCTAGCGATAGTATAGGATAGGGAAGCCTGGTATGCTGTTGTCCATGAAAATCACAAAGTATGGGACATGACTGAGCAACTGAACAAAAACAATTTATCTGTTTAGCATAAATATTTATATGTTTCACTATATATATATATACATTTCACAATATATATGAATATATTTCACAGTATAGCACTCTCTGAATTCATGTCTACTGTTCCTGCTCTCACATGGCTTAGTAGGTGGCTTGCATATTGTTATTGATCTATTTTTCCTTCCCTCTGCTTAAAATACTTGAATAAATTTGTTATTTGCATGTAGTCCTTTTGTATGATTAAATCAAGGAAGAAAAATGAAACCTACACTTTATAGAAATGAAATCATTACGGTGGACCCTGTATTACTTATGAGTCCAGTCAGATGTATTCAGTCACAGCACTGCCTGACACCTCTTTCTTCTGCTACAGGGTAAGGTCTGTGACTGATGATGTATAACTCATGAGGATAAGAGACAGAATTGATGGGAATGGAAATTCAGAATGGCCAATTTTTGATTCAGGCTCCTAAAATTAGGCATCCATGCTGATCAGCTCCCAGTATTACTAGCGAGGTTACAGACACAGCCAAATGCTGTTAAATTCATAAGACATAAATTTAATGAAACTACAGTACTGCAGTCACCAGTGAGCATTTGTTTCCCACAGGACACAGAAAATAAGCAATCTTTCAGACCCATTCTTTCAATTAAGGAGATGGGAGGAAATCTGTTGTGCAGAGCAATTCAACATGTTTTAGAGTGAAATAAAGTGGCTGAAAGGAACGGTCACTTGTGTCAAATTCAATCTTTTAACTGCAAATTTGACTGGTATGATGTTTCAGGATAGAATTAGAGATGGGGGTGACAAGGTCTTCAGAGTTATTATAGAACTGAGAGAATTGAAACACGCTTCTTCAGGTAAGACATGGAAATCACAAACCTTATTTTTGGGTTAGTGAGGTTAAAATGAGAAAAAAATATGAAAGATCTGAAACATAATAGAGTAATAAATAAAAGGCAATGTCCTCTCCTCTTTTTTGCTAAACGTTCCCTAGTAGTAGTAGGGAATGAGTAATTATTAAACATTCTGGAGCTGTTTGTTAACTTTTGCCTATTTAAATAATTATGTAATTAGTGAAACTGCATCCTGTGTAAGTAATTGTGGAGAAAACTGTATGGTTGAATTCATATCATTCAAAGTAATTTTGCATGGTGATAACCAAAATGGAGTCTATGGTTTATACAATGAAAGGCAAACCGTAGTCTCTTTAAGTTTCAAAATAGGTTAAAAACATGAGAGTGAAAATTATGGTCCAGATAGTGATTACTGTTGGTGTAAAAATGTGCATTTCCTAAGTGGGTAAATGGAGATATTCTATAGACAGAAAGAAAGTTCCTAATAGGGATAGATAAAATTACAGAAGTTGTTAAGTGCTGACGGAACTTTCATAAATGAATTGCATAAAAAATGATAATTAACAGTGAAACATCTTCTACAAGTCATCTAAACACTCAAGAAGATTAACAATTTAAAAAAATTCTCAGATTTTCAGTGGCAGAGAAGCAGATGATTTAGTTCAATATAATTCAAATCACATGTATTAAATATTTATCAAATGGTAAATACAGTACTGGGCATGAAATAGTCATAAGACATTTTCTGTCACTGCCCTATAGAAGCTAATATTTCAGGGAGGAGGAAGGCAAGTTGGCAGATATTTCTAATGCCATCTTATTTTTAGTTTACCAGACGTTAAGCTTCATGGAGCTAGAGATTGTTTTATATTTAAATTTTGTTTGCATTGTTTCATCTTAAGTGATAAATTTCAGTTCAGTTTAGTCTCTCAGTCATGTCCGACTCTTTGTGACCCCATCATCTGCAGCATGCCAGGTTTCCTTGTCCATCACCACTGCCACGAGCTTGCTCAAACTCATGTCCATTGAGTCGGTGATGCCATCCAACTGTCTCGTCTTCCATCTTCTCCTTCTCCTCCTGCCTTCAATCCTTCCCAGCATCAGAGTTTTTTTTTCCAGTGAGTCAGTTCTGTGCATCAGGTGGCCAAAGTACTGGAGTTTCAGCTTCAGCATCATTCCTTCCAAAGAAATCCCAGGGCTGGTCTCCTTCAGAATGGACTGATTTGATCTCCTTGCAGTCCAAGAGACTCTCAAGAATCTTCTCCAACACCACAGTTCAAAAGCATCACCTCAGTTCAAAAGCAATACCGCAGTATAATACCTCAATTTATACCTCACCTTATATAACTGATATTGTACATATTGGATATTAAATAAAGCTTTATTGAATGACTAACCACATGAAAAAGGAAGCATTCTGTTCAAGAGCAAAAAATCTTTATTTTGTATGGAAAACGTCTTCGATTTCATGCCATCAACTCTGTTAGTCAAGATGTGCACATGAACATCCCCATCAGAGCTATATGACTCTCTGTACACAGGTAGTGCTATGCAGATCTGTCAGGACAACAGAAAATTTTTAAAGACCTGAAAATAAGATAAAAATAAATAGGAATAGAAGTTCTAATATTTTTCTTCCCATTCACTTGTAAAATTTTTTTGTGCCTACCCTGAAGTGAATGAAATCACTTTTATTTTGCATTTGTTTTTTGAAGGAATAAGTACGGGAGTAAAAATGTTAACTGACATTTATATGAACCAGTGTAAATTTAGGGTGATCCATACTTTTTTATGTCTATAATCCTATAAGTTAGGACGAGTGGGAGACATACCATATAATTGGTATAACTGAGTAAACAATCTAGTTTATTCCCTTGAGAAAAATCAGTCATGAAAATAATATACAAAATAACAGTTATAGTGGTATTGATTGAATCCTTGAATAAGTTAATTCCCAATATGTATGTAAAGAAAAACCCTTTTTGAAGATAATAGAAAAAATTTCCTGGCAAAATATATTCAATTTTTTAGCCTTTAATTATACTTAGACAGTGTTCGATTTTACTAATTTCTCAGAGTCTAATTAAGTAGCTACTCCTGGAGACAACATGGGGAATAAAAAGAAATGTATTTTAAAAATCAGTGGAATTTTGTTACCAAATATAAAATGTTTCTTTATTTGATTTTAACTTTTATTAAAGTTTGATGTAAGAAAACACTTGATCATCTTATTTCACAATCCTTTAAGAGGTGATGTGATATCAATCAAGAACGTGACCAACATAACCCAGTCAAATTGAAAATGAGATAAAAGTTGTAGTAAAGTATAGAGTAATTGCACACCAATTATCATCTCTGTTATAAGGGCCAGGAAACTTTATCCTTTAGCCCCCTAAAAGAAACCTACTGATTATAATACCACTTGATACCATGCTTTTCTTTGGTATGGAAAACCTCTCCAATTTCATGCCATCAACCTTGAAAATCCTATATGAAAAACTCGCCTGTTTTACTGGCATTGTGTGATNGTTTCTCTTCACTTTCTGCCATAAGGGTGGTGTCATCTGCATATCTGAGGTTAATGATATTTCTCCTGGCAATCTTGATTCCAGCTTGTGTTTCTTCCAGTCCAGCGTTTCTCATGATGTATTCTGCAAAGAGTTAAATAAACTGGGTGACAATATACAGCCTTGACATACTCCTTTTCCTATTTGGAGCCAGTCTGTTGTTCCATGTTCACTTCTAACTGTTGCTTCCTGACCTGCATACAGATTTCACAAGAGGCAGGTCAGGTGGTCTGGTATTCCCATCTCTTCCACAATTTTCCACAGTTTATTGTGATCCACACAGTCAAAGGCTTTGGCAGAGTCAATAAAGCAGAAATAGTTGTTTTTCTGGAACTCTCTTGCTTTTTCCATGATCCACGGATGTTGGCAATTTAATCTCTGGTTCCTGTACCTTTTCTAAAACCAGCTTGGTCATCAGGAAGTTCACGGTTCACGTATTGCTGAAGCCTGGCTTGGAGAATTTTGAGCATTACTTTACTAGCGTGTGAGATGAGTGCAATTGTGCAGTAGTTTACGCATTCTTTGGCATTCCCTTTCCTGGGACTGGAGTGAAAACTGATATTTTCCAGTCCTGTGGCCACTGCTGAGTTTTCCAAATGTGCTGGCATATTCAGTGTAGCATTTTCACAGCATGATCTTTCAGAATTTGAAATACTCCACTGGAATTCCATCACCTCCACTAGCTTTGTTCCTAGTGATGCTTTCTAAGGCCCACTTGACTTCACCTTCCAGGATGTCTGGCTCTAGATGAGTGATCACACCATCATGATTATCTGGGTCGTGATGATCCTTTTTGTACAGTTCTTCTGTGTATTCTTGCCATCTCTTCTTAATATCTTCTGCTTCTGATAGATCCATATCATTTCTGTCCTTTATGGAGCCCATCTTTGCATGAAATGTTCCCTTGGTATCTCTAATTTTCTTGAAGAGATCTCTAGTCTTTGCAATTCTGTTGTTTTCCTCTATTTGTTTGCATTGATTGCTGAAGAAGGCTTTCTTATCTCTCCTTGCTATTCCTTGGAACTCTGCATTCAGATGCTTATATCTTTCCTTTTCTCCTTGTCTTTTCACTTCTCTTCCTTTCACAGCTATTTGTAAGGCTTCCACAGACACCCATTTTGCTTTTCTGCATTTGAATGCATGCTTTAATAAAGCATACTGTAGTAAATGCAATGATACTCTTGTATTAAGAAACCTCCAGAGCAGAAATATACATGCAATTGATAAATAATCAGACAACATAATCTTTTTTGCTTCACAACAACCTCAGATTGTAGAAAAGTATGGAAACTTTTTAAATTCATTTAAATATCATATAGGGAAATGATCCCCTTTGGACCTATATATGTTCTCTTTGGAACTTGATTCTTCTAATTGACTTGGTGCATGTGGGGTGCTCTCACTTCAGTCCTCTCCAACTCTTTGAGATGCTCTGGACACTAACCTGCCAAGCTCCTCAGTCCATTGAATTCTCCCGGCAAGAATGCTGAAGTGGATTGCCATGTCCTCCTCCAGGGGATCTTTCTTACCGAGGAATCAAAGTTGTGTCTCTTACTGCAGGTGGATTCTTCACTGCTAAGCCACTGGGGAAGCCAGTGAAAAGCCAGGTACTTCATATTTAAAATATTAGACTTAATCATAGATATTATAAGCCCTGAATTCATTTACTTTTGAGTAATGAGATGTTAGAAGTAGTTGATTATAAGGACACCAGTTTTATTCTCATCTAATTGCAATGCCATAGACTTTTAGCCATGGCTTTTGAGTCCTCAGGCTTCCCTTGTGGCTCAGCTACTAAAGAATCTGCCTGCAGTGCAGGAGATCTGAGTTTGACCCCTCGGTTGGGAAGATCCCCTGAAGAAGGGAATGGCTACCCACTCTCGTATTCTAGCCTGGAGAATTCCATGGACTGTATAGTCCACGGGATCTCAAAGATCCAGGCATGACTGAAGGACTTTCACTTCACTAACTTCAATTCTGTCCTCATGGGATCCAATACTATCATTAAGGATGAGAATTTAAGATTTTATTATTAAAAATCACAGAAAGAATTTATTTAACTTTTTCTTAGCAGCCTCTCATGTATTTATATGTTAATTATTCTCCGTTACCCTCAGTGAAATAACACAGACCATTGCTTTTTACATACTATGTTTCTCTCATACACAGATAGCTTTATGCCTAATCATATAAGCAATTTTCCACATCTTGACTGGTAAACTAGATTTCCTCAGCTAACTCATCAATGAGATTTTCTAATATCCCCTGCTCACTAACCAGAATGCTTCAGCATATACACACTGCTCTGTAGAGCCTCAAGGACCAACAGTTATACTTATGTGAGGGTGATCCAGCTACAATATTTGGAGCCTGCTGATCCATAGCACTTCTTGTATGTTCATTTGGAACCATTCTGCTAGTCAGTAAAGACTAAGCTGAAATCATTAATATATGGATCATTCCCCCCCCCCACTACCCCAGTAGCCCTAAGACTGAAAAATCCAACATGACTTAACAAAAGCCCCAATCCTCATTTGCTGGAGTCCCTATGACCAATGGAAAAACAGTCCTGGATATTTCCCTGATACAGCAAGTAACTCTCACCATCAGACAGTACATGACGAGCATGAAAATAAACCTGCAACAGAGACTTTCTCCTTCATTCATCCACTTAGTCATCCAGATAACAAGGTTTATAAAGCACCTAAAATTGTCATTTACTGTGTTAGAACTAAAGATATTACATTGAATAAGGCAGAATGGTTCCTATGCTTCTTATTTACAATTGTTATTGTTCAATTGCTCAGTTGTGTCTGACTCTTTGCAACCCCATGGGCTACAGCATACCAGGCTTTCAGGTCCTTCACCATCCCCCAGAGCTTGTTCAAACTCATGTCCATTGAGTCAGTGATGCCATCCAACCATCTCATCCTCTGTCGTCCCCTTCTCTTCCTGCTTTCAGTCTTTCCCAGCATCAGGATCTTTTCTAATCAGTTGGCTATTCTCATCAGGTGGCCAAAATATTAGAGCTTCAGCTTCAACATCAGTCCTTTCAATGTTTAGTAAGAGTTATTTCCTTTAGGATGGACTGGTTTGATCTCTGTGGAGTCCAAGCGACTCTCAAGAGTCTTATCCAACTCTAAAGCTCAAAAGCATCAATTCTTCAGCACTCAGCATTCTTTATGGTCCAACACTTACATCCATACATGACGACTGATAAAACCACAGCTTTGACTAGACATACCTTGGTCAAAAAAAGTGATGTGTCTGCTTTTTAATACACTATCTAGGTTTGTCATAACTTTTCTTCCAAGGAACAAGTATCTTTTAATTTCATGGCTACAGTCACATCTGCAGTGATTTTGGAGCTCAAGAATGAAAAGTTTGTCACTGTTTCTATTGTTTCCCCATCTACTTGTTATGAAGTGATGGGACCAGATGCCATGATATTATATCTTTGAATGTTGTTTTAAGCCAGCTTTTTCACTCTCCTCTCTCACCTTAATCAAGAGGTTCTTTTGTTCCTCTTCATTGTCTGCTGTAGAGTGATGTCATCTGCATTTCTGAGGTAATTGATATTTCTCCAGTAAAAGTTGATTCCAGCTTGTGCTTCATCCAGCCCAGCATTTCTCATGATGTACTCTGCATATAAGTTAAATAAGCAGGGTGACAATATACAGCCTTGACGTGCTCCTGTCCCAATTTGGAATCTGTCTGTTGTTCCATGTCTGGTTCTAACTGTTGCTCCTTGACCTCCATACAGATTTCACAGGAGGCAGGTAAGTGGTCTGGTATTACCATCTCTTTAAGAACTGTCCACTGTTTGTTGTGATCCACACAGTCTAAGGCTTTAGCATAGTCAATGAAGCAGAAGTAGTTGTTCTTCNGTCCCAATTTGGAATCTGTCTGTTGTTCCATGTCTGGTTCTAACTGTTGCTCCTTGACCTCCATACAGATTTCACAGGAGGCAGGTAAGTGGTCTGGTATTACCATCTCTTTAAGAACTGTCCACTGTTTGTTGTGATCCACACAGTCTAAGGCTTTAGCATAGTCAATGAAGCAGAAGTAGTTGTTCTTCCAGAATTATCTTGCTTTTTCTGTGATCCACTGGATTTTGGCAATGTGTCTCTGGTTTCTGTGCACTTTCTAAATCAAGCTTGAATATCTGGAGGTTCTAGGTTTTTTTGAAGCCTAGCTTGGAGAATTTTGAGCATTACTTTGCTAGCATGTGAGATCAGTGCAATTCTGTGGTACTTTTAACATTCTTTGTTATTTCCCTTCTTTGGAACTGGAATGAAAACTGACATTTTCCAATCTTGTGGACCCTGCTAAGTTTTCCAAATTTGCTGACATATTTAGTGTAGTACTTTAACACTGTCATCTTTTAGGATTTGAAATAGCTCAGATGGAATTCCATCACCTGCACTAGCTTTGTTCATAGTGATGCTTCCTAAGGCCCACTTGACTTCGCACTTCAAGATGTCTGGCTCTAGGTGAGTGATCACACTTTTGTGGTTATCTGGGTCATTAAGATCTTTTTTTGGTATATTTCTTCTGTATATTCTCGCCACCTTTTCTTAATGTCTTCTGCTTCTGTAGATCGATACCATTTCTATTCTTCATTTTGTCCATCTTGGCATGAAATGTTTCCTAGGTATCTCTAATTTTCTTGAAGAGATCTCTAGTCCTTCCCACTCTATTGTTTTCCTCTATTTGTTTTTATTGTTCACTTCAGAAAGCTTTCTTATCTCTCCTTGCTATTCTTTGAAACTCTGCTTTCAAATTGATGTTTCTTTCCTTTTCTCCTTTGCGTTTCACTTATATTCTTTTCTCAGCTGTTTGTAAGGCCCCCTCAGACAGCCATTTTGCCTTTCTGCAATTCTTTTTCATGGGTATGGCTTTGATTATTGCCTCCTGTATAATGTCACGAAACTCTGTCTGTAGTTCTTTAGGCATTCTGTTTATCAGTTCTAATCCCTTGAAGCTTTTTGTCACTTCCTCTGTATACTCATAAGAGATTTGATTTAGGTCATACTGGGAACTTCCTGATGTTCAAGATGGTTTTAGAAAAGGCAGAAGAACCAGAGATCAAATTTCTGGTATCTGCTGGATCATGGAAAAAACAAGAGAATTCCAGAAAAACATCTATTTCTGCTTTATTGACTATGTCANTGATCTCCTTGCAGTCCAAGAGACTCTCAAGAATCTTCTCCAACACCACAGTTCAAAAGCATCACCTCAGTTCAAAAGCAATACCGCAGTATAATACCTCAATTTATACCTCACCTTATATAACTGATATTGTACATATTGGATATTAAATAAAGCTTTATTGAATGACTAACCACATGAAAAAGGAAGCATTCTGTTCAAGAGCAAAAAATCTTTATTTTGTATGGAAAACGTCTTCGATTTCATGCCATCAACTCTGTTAGTCAAGATGTGCACATGAACATCCCCATCAGAGCTATATGACTCTCTGTACACAGGTAGTGCTATGCAGATCTGTCAGGACAACAGAAAATTTTTAAAGACCTGAAAATAAGATAAAAATAAATAGGAATAGAAGTTCTAATATTTTTCTTCCCATTCACTTGTAAAATTTTTTTGTGCCTACCCTGAAGTGAATGAAATCACTTTTATTTTGCATTTGTTTTTTGAAGGAATAAGTACGGGAGTAAAAATGTTAACTGACATTTATATGAACCAGTGTAAATTTAGGGTGATCCATACTTTTTTATGTCTATAATCCTATAAGTTAGGACGAGTGGGAGACATACCATATAATTGGTATAACTGAGTAAACAATCTAGTTTATTCCCTTGAGAAAAATCAGTCATGAAAATAATATACAAAATAACAGTTATAGTGGTATTGATTGAATCCTTGAATAAGTTAATTCCCAATATGTATGTAAAGAAAAACCCTTTTTGAAGATAATAGAAAAAATTTCCTGGCAAAATATATTCAATTTTTTAGCCTTTAATTATACTTAGACAGTGTTCGATTTTACTAATTTCTCAGAGTCTAATTAAGTAGCTACTCCTGGAGACAACATGGGGAATAAAAAGAAATGTATTTTAAAAATCAGTGGAATTTTGTTACCAAATATAAAATGTTTCTTTATTTGATTTTAACTTTTATTAAAGTTTGATGTAAGAAAACACTTGATCATCTTATTTCACAATCCTTTAAGAGGTGATGTGATATCAATCAAGAACGTGACCAACATAACCCAGTCAAATTGAAAATGAGATAAAAGTTGTAGTAAAGTATAGAGTAATTGCACACCAATTATCATCTCTGTTATAAGGGCCAGGAAACTTTATCCTTTAGCCCCCTAAAAGAAACCTACTGATTATAATACCACTTGATACCATGCTTTTCTTTGGTATGGAAAACCTCTCCAATTTCATGCCATCAACCTTGAAAATCCTATATGAAAAACTCGCCTGTTTTACTGGCATTGTGTGATCTTTCTTGTCTCTGTCATCTATTCTAGAGATCCTATTTACCTTTATTGTTGAGTATTGCTTATCATAATACATTTAGGAATGGTTTTCATCCCAATCTGAACTTTGGCTGTCTGGACTGATGATATAACTTGGAAGTTGATTTTCTTCAAAAAGGAGTACTCAGAACAGGGACAAGTAACAGGAAGCAAGGCCAGTACACCTCGAATATTCCCTGCATGAGTCTGATACCAGTTTCCTGGGCTTAGCATCACTCCAGCCAACCTACTCTCAGGCCCGACCGAGATTTGTTCTGAGGCATTATGATACTGTTGCACGTTAGAAAATGTGGTCTTTGGCATCTATGACAATAGAAAAAGTGGAATTTCCCAGGTGGATGAAAAGACATGCAGAAAATGGTTATCCATCAGATCGATTTTTTTTTTTTCTGGCAATGGTTTTCTCTTTATTAGTCTTGTCTCAAGCCACACATAGTAGACCCAGCACCATCAGGGTTTCACTAACTTTGTCATGAATAAAGACCTTAGGGGAATAATATTGTTAAAATAGTCTCATAAAACTAAAATTATTGAGATATATGTTTAAATTCAGTTATATTTGTATCTTTGAATAACTACTATGTCCAAGTAGATGCAGTTCTCTGATCAACAAGGTCAGTTNCCATCAGGGTTTCACTAACTTTGTCATGAATAAAGACCTTAGGGGAATAATATTGTTAAAATAGTCTCATAAAACTAAAATTATTGAGATATATGTTTAAATTCAGTTATATTTGTATCTTTGAATAACTACTATGTCCAAGTAGATGCAGTTCTCTGATCAACAAGGTCAGTTCAGTTCAGTCGCTCAGTGGTATCCAACTCTTTGAGACCCCATGAACCACAGTGCCCCAGGCCTTCCTGTACATCACCACCTCCTGGAGTTTACCTAAACTCATGTCCATTGAGTCAATTCTCTTTCTAAAACTAGCATGTAGAAATAAAATATACCCAAACAAGATTTACTATTGGATTTATTAATAGACGGGCTGTTGCTGGTTGCGATATTTGTTATTTCAAGTCAAAATAGATGCTGGGACAAAGGGATTTGTCATTTCAATGGTACCCACTTTCATTACAATAACACTCTTCCTGGAGAAGATATCTTGAGACAGGCTGGTCTGTGAACATTTCCTATGGAAGAGTTTGTTTTTCCAAACGTTCTCTCACAAAATTTATCATGTATCTAGTAACAATCTTAAAACACACCTGTTTTTCAAGTGCAGTGCCTGTTTCATTTATAGAGTTAGTACTGTCATCATTTTACAAAGTCTAATACTTGATACACTTAAGAAATTGAGACTACTATTAAGCATAAAATTTATGAACACACAGGACTGGAAAAGGTCAGTTTTTATTCCAATCCCCAAGAAAGTCAATGCCAAAGAATGCTCAAACTACCTCACAATTGCACTCATCTCACATGCTAGTAAAATAATGCTCAAANCAGCAAATTTGGAAAACTCAGCAGTGGCCACAGGACTGGGAAAGGTCAGTTTTCATTGCAAAATCAAAGAAAGGAAATGCCAAAGAATGCTCAAACTATTGCACAATTGCACTCATCTCACATGCTAGAAAAGTGATGCTCAAAATTCTCCAAGCCAGGCTTCAGCATACGTGAACCGTGAACATCCAGATGTTCAAGCTGGTTTTAGAAAAGGGAGAGGAACCAGAGGTCAAATTGTCAACATCCACTGGATCATGGAAAAAGCAAGAGAGTTCCAGAAAAACATCTATTTCTGCTTTATTGACTATGCCAAAAGCTTTGACTGTGTGGATCACAATAAACTGTGGAGAATTCTGAGAGAGATGGGAATACCAGACCACCTGACCTGCCTCTTGAGAAATCTGTATGCAGGTCAGGAAGCAACAGTTAGAACTGGACATGGAACAACAGACTGGCTCCAAATAGGAAAAGGAGTACATCAAGGCTGTATATTGTCACCCTACTTATTTAACTTCTATGCAGAGTACATCATGAGAAACGCTTGGCTGGAAGAAGCATAAGCTGGAATCAAGATTGCTGGGAGAAATATCAATAACCTCAGATATGCAGATGACACCACCCTTATGGCAGAAAGTGAAGAGGAGCTAAAAAGCCTCTTGATGAAAGTGAAAGTGGAGAGTGAAAAAGTTGGCTTAAAGCTCAACATTCAGAAAACAAAGATCATGGCACCTGGTCCCATCACTTCATGGGAAATAGATGAAGGAACATTGTCAGACTTTAATTTTTGGGGCTCCAAAATCACTGCAGATGGTGACTGCAGCCATGAAATTAAAATATGCTTACTGCTTGGAAGAAAAGTTATGACCAACCTAGATAGCATGTTGAAAAGCAAAAACATTACTTTGCCAACAAAGGTCCGTCTAATCAAGGCTATGGGTTTTCCAGTGGTCATGTATGGGTGTGACAGTTGGACTGTGAAGAACCCTGAGTGCTGAAGAATTGATGCTTTTGAACTGTGGTGTTGGAGAAGACTCTTGAGAGGCCCTTGGACTGCAAGGAGATCCAACCAGTCCATTCTGAAGGAGATCAGCCCTGGGATTTCTTTGGAAGGAATGATGCTAAAGCTGAAACTCCAGTACTTTGGCCACCTCATGCTAAGAGTTGACTCATTGGAAAAGACTCTGATGCTGGGAGGGATTGGGGGCAGGAAGAGAAGGGGACGACAGAGGATGAGATGGCTGGATGTCATCACTGACTCGATGGACGTGAGTCTGAGTGAACTCCAGGAGTTGGTGATGGACAGGGAGGCATGGCGTGCTGGGATTCATGGGGTCGCAAAGAGTCGGACATGACTAAGCAATTGAACTGAACTGAACTGATAGGTGATTTACAGTGTTGTGTTAGTTTTAAGTATACAGCAAAGGGATTCGGTTATACATATACATGTATTTATTGTTTTTAGATTCTTTTCCCTCATAGCTTATCACAAAATATTGGGTAGAATTCCCTGTGCTATACAAGAAGTCCTTGGTGGTAATTCATCTTGTATATAGTAGTATGTGTGTGTTCATTTCAATTAAATTTTAACTACATAATTCATTCTGGTAGTTATTTTAGTTAGTGGTATGAGTTAGGGCATGGGATTCCCTGGTGGTGGTAAAGAACCTGCCTTCCAAAACAGGAGATGTGGGTTCATCCATGGGTTGGGAAGATGCCCTGGAGAAGGAAATGGCAACCCAGTCCAATATTCTTGCTTAGAAAATCCCATGGACAGAGAAGTCTGGTGGGCTATAGTCCATAGGGTCGCAAAAGAGTAGAATACGACATAGCGACTAACAACAATGAGGTAGGGCAACAGTGGTTTTATTATTGTTAAGTCCATTTATATATGCCATATTTTCTTTGTCCTACATTAAATTATTCCTAAGAACTATTTCTATGCTTTCTGCCTTATTTCATTGATCGTTATATTCTTACATCAGATTTTAGTATTTTAGGGGTAAATTCTCTTATTTATCTTTTCCTTTTCAACATTTCTTTGTATATCTTTTCAAATATATTTTCAGATAATTTTGATAAATCTTCCTCCAGCACCACCTAGTAACTTAACAACATTTTGATTCATGGAGAACTTGTGTTCCTCTAATATTTATTCTCACTGTTTTAGAACATTAAAAATGTAAGATTTTTAAGTTTATTTCATGATATTAACATGAACATAAGTAGCAAGAAGTTAATAATCCAATTACACTTCTAAGTGGAGATCTAAGATTCTTTACAAAAAAAGATAAAAATTGATTATACAGAACTTCTGCTTCAGGATTAAAATGACAAGAGCTATATTTTCCTTCTTGTTTGAGACAAGTAGAAGGTGGACAAAATGTATGAAAAATATACCCAGAAAGGCAGAGGATAGATTGAGCATATTTAATAGAGACACAGAGGATATAAAATAAGCCCACACTAAACTTTTATAGATAAAAATTATAATGTCTATGCTTAGCATCAGATTGTATATTTCAGAAATATTGATAAGTGAACTTGAATATATTCAATAGGAAGCTGTCCAGAATAAAATGCATTGAGAAAAATATTGAAAAAAATGAACGGAACATCGACTGGCTGCTAGACAACTTAAGATAACCTGATATATATGTAATTGAAGTCCCTGAAGGAAAGAAGAGGGGGCAGAAGATATACTTGAAAAACTAATAGCTGAAAAGTTTCAAATTTGTTAGGAAATAGCTGGAAATCTACAAACCCAAGAAACTTAATAAACTCAAAGAGTCATAAACAAAGCTACAGCGTCACATCATAGTCAAATTGTTTAAAACAACGGATAAAGAAAAAAGTCTTAAAAGCAGAGGAAAAAATTGAGTGCACACTGTTAAATTTCTCTCTTCCCAGGGAAATTAATAAATTGTATATAGAAAATTTATTAGCAAGTTTATCCTGACAAATGAAAATAGTCATATCATTTCCATCCTCATCAAAATATATGTTATCAAAAAATCAGCATCTGTTTTTCATAAAATGCTTAGTAAAAATTAAGAGAGAAATAATCCCTGAGGGTGATAAAAATCACTAAGTCCATGATAATTTATGTAGCAAAGTGATATAGAATGTGGATTTGAAGATGTCAGTACTCTACTTCCATTTAAAGAATGACACAACCCAAGGACACAACATAAGCTGATTAGAACCAAATAGGTCCACGATGACAGAGGAGTTGACTTCCACTAGAACTTGAGCTTCAGTATGTGCTTCTTTAACACATCAATAAGCTAAATGACATGCCCACAGGTGCAATGGATGTTCTAAGTGTGTGTGTGTGTGTGTGCTGAGTCACTTCAGTCATGTCCAATTCTTTGTGATCGTATGGACTATAGCCTGTCAAGCTCCTCTGTCCATGGGATTCTCCAGGCAAGAACACTGGAGTGGGTTGCCATGTCCTCCTCCAGGGGATCTTCCTGACCCAGGGACCTGAACCTGTGTCTCTTACATCTCCTGCATTGGCAGGTGGGAGCCACTATAGTTCTAAAGCCTACCATCAAAGACCAAAACCTGGATGGCAGCCCAATTCCTAGAAATCCCTGACCCTTCCCCCAAATAGTTGAAATAATCCTCCCACTCATTAGTCTGTGAAATTGCCCAGCCCATAAAAACTAACCACACCACAATTTGAGGCTCTGCTCACCTTTCGAGATGACCCATGCTCTGCCTGTTGGACTATAAAGAAAGCTGAGCACCAAAAAACTGATACTTTTGAACTGTGGTGTTAGAGAAGACTCTCGAGAGTCACTTGGACTGCAAGCAGATCAAACCAGTCAATCCTAGTGGCAATCAGTCCTAAATATTCATTTGAAGGACTGATGTTGAAGCTGAAACTCCAATACTGGGCCACATGATGCGAAAAACTGACTCATTGGAAAAGACCCTGATCCTGGGAAAGATTGAAGGCAGGAGGAGAAGGGGGTGACAGAGGATGAGATGGTTGGATGGCTTCACCTACTAAAGGAGGTGAAGTAAGCTCCAGGAGTTGGTTTTGGACAAGGAATCCTGGCGTGCTGCAGTCCGTGGGGTTGCAAAGTGTTGGACACGACTGAGTGACTGAAATAAACTAATGCTCTGTCTGTAGATTGTTTCTCTTTAATTAAATCTACTTATTACCTATCACTTTATCTCTCTCTGAATTCTTTCTGCAAGGCAACATCAAGAACCTGAGCTTCATTAGATCCTGAAACCAGGCATGTGATCTCAGTTGGAAGACTATGGATTTTGGCCAAGTTCAAGTCCCAGTCATATGGGTTAGAATCCCAAGCTGGGTTTTGGCTGGGTTTGAATCCTAGCACATGGGTTCAGGTCCCAATCTGGGATGAACGGTTTCAACCCCTAAGGAGTTCTTGTTTGTTTGCTTTGAATCACATGAATTGAAGTGAAAGTCACTCAAATGTGTCCAACTTTTTGTGACCTCATGGACTATACAGTCCATTGACTTCTCTAGGCCAGAATACTGGACTGGATAGCCTATCCCTTCTCCAGAGGACCTTCTTGACCCAGGAATTGAACCAGGGTCTCCTGCATTGCATGTGAATTCTTTACCAACCGAGCTCTCAAGGAAGACCTGAGCTATCAGGGAAGCCATATTTGAATCAATAGCGTTATTAAAATCTATTCTCAGATCTGAATCTGAAAAGTAGATTCAGTTTTACAATTGAAATTACTAGGGTTTTGACGTAGAAAATGATGTCATATGTGAATAATACACATCTCTTTTCTTCTAATAAAGCATATTTTATATTATACCTTGGTAGTTGTATTGATTGGAATATTCAGAACAAAATTAATAGCAAAAACAAATGTGTAATAAAGAATGAGGCTTTTCCTAAAGAGAAGTCTGACTTATATCTGTTACTCCTGGAGGTAACTTACACATTTTTGAAATTTCCTGAGTGATGAGTCTCTATTGTTCATGATGAGCACCTTAGATACAACTGATGGCTTATGCTAATGCGGTGACTTAAGGTAGGCCTCTTGATTCATTCAATAACTGCTTGATCTTTCGAGTATGCTGCTGCTACTTCTAAGTCACTTCAGTCGTGTCCAACTCTGTGTGACCCCATAGATGACAGCCCACCAGGCTGCCCAGTCCCTGGGATTCTCCAGGCAAGAACACTGGAGTGAGTTGCCATTTTTTTTTGGGGGGGGGAGGGGAGGAGTAAATATTGAACTCAATAATATGGTCAGTCACTCATGCTTAGATAATGAGACTCTAATAAAATCTCTGGATACAAAGCTTAGATGAATTTAAGAGGCTGGCAATACTCCATGTATATTAGCACACATCAGTAAAGATAAGATGATATATCCCAAGGATAACAGATTTCCATTTAGAATCCACCCAGATTTTGATCTGTGAATATCTTCCTTTGTCTGATTTTAATTTTCTTACTTCCTTTGTAATTAACCAAAACTATATGTTTAGTAGGTTTTGGTGAGTCCTATAAATTTGTTTAGCAAATTATAGAAACTGAGGGTGGTTTTAGGAACCTGCTGAACTTGGGGTAGTCAAAAGTAAGGGGGATTAAGTGTGAGCTCTTTCCAAAATCTTTGATGTTGGACCCAAATTATTTGCAGTTGGTGCTACAAGTCTTGGACAAACTTAGTAGTCCAAAGTACTATGCCTTAAAACTTGCAATTTGGCTAGCTCTCAATTAAAAGGATTACTTTATTTTATTATTCAGTTTATCAGGAATTTCTTTTTTGTTTTGCTGTAATTCTAGTGGTTTTAGGTAAACGTAGTTTTAATCATGTTCTGATACTATTCTTTTATTCTTAGTTTCTTTAAAAAATCAGGAGTGGATGTTAAATTGTATCAAATGCCTTTAAAAATTTTCTACTTATAGTCAAAGCTATGGTTTTTTCAATACTCATGTACAGATGTGAGGGTTGGACTATAAAAGAAGGCTGAGTGCTAAACAATTGATGCTTTTGAACTGTGATGCTGGAGGACTCTTAAGAGTCCCTTGGACTGGAAGGGGATTAAACCAGTTAGTCCTTAAGGAAATCAACCCTGAATATTCATTGGAAGGACTGATGCTGAAGCTGAAGCTCCAATAGTTTGGCCACCTGATACAAAGAGCTGACTTACTGTAAAAGACCCTGATGCTGGGAAAGATTGAAGGCAGGAGAAGGGGATGACATAGAAAGAGACGGTTGGATGGCATCACTGATTCAAAGGACATGAGTTTAAGTAAACTCCAAGAGATAATGAAGGACAGGATACGAATAGTTAATTACTGAAGACTTTACAGGTATTGTGCTAGGTACATTGTACATATTATTGTACTTAATCCTCACAACAGACAGACCTTTGAGGCCAATGATATTTTATCTCCATTTTGTCTGTGAGAAAACAGAAGTACAGAATGATTAGGTGATTTTCTCACAATCAGAAAGTTATGAGGGAGTTAGTAATGGAAGTCCATCTTCTAAGATCTGAAATCACACTGACTGTGAATTATATCAACATATTTTTATGCTAAAATATTCTTTAAAAATATGTTGCATATCATAATGTTAATTTTTCTATTACTATTATTTTAGATTTGACTTGTTTATTAAATAAAACTCCTTCATTGAGATATAGGCTTGGTATACAGTTTTCCTTTATTGTGATTTGTAACAAGTTTATCACACTTACTTGAGTAAATGAATGGAAAAACTTAACTTCTTTTTGTGCTTTAGTTAAATTTAGTATATATGTTACTGAAGTGAGCACTGTGCTTTGGTTAAATTTATACATAATGGGAATTGGTTTGTCCATGACTATTTAAAAGCAAGTACTCATTAAATTATGTGTACCTTCAGCCTTTCCAAGAGTAGATGTCTTACATATTTTTAAAGTGATAACTTTTGCAATATAATTCTAGATAACTGGTTAACTAAAAATATTTACCTCTTTTGAGTCTATTTTAATACTTTGTCTATGTAAAATATCATCTAAATTGCTATTGCATTGTAGTATGCTTTGAAATCAGGAAGTACGAATGCTCCAACTTTTGTTTTTTAAGATCATCTTGTCTATTTTGGCTCCTTTAAGAGTTCATGCAAGTTTGGGGATTTTTTTTTCCATTTGTGCAAAAAATGCCACCAGATTTTGATAGATATCACATTGAATCTGTAGATCACTTTGGACAGTAAGGATATTTAAACAATATTAGGTCTTCTTATCCATAATGGGATTTCTTTCCATTTGTTTGTGTCTTCTTTGATTTCTTTTAGCAATGTTTTATAATTTTCAGTGTGCAAGTCTTTCTCCTTCTTCAATAAATTTATTTCTAAGTGTTTTCATGTTATAATAAATGGTATTATTTCAATTCCCTTTTCAATTTAGTCATTTTAGTGTATAGTAGCAGAACTGATTTTTGTGCATTAATTTTGCTTCAGCAATTTTGCTTATCTGTGTTTGTGTGTATGTGTGTGTTATCTTCAGGGTTTTCTACTTATATGATCATCTCTTCTATGAATAGAGATTATTTATTCAGTTTGGACACCTACTGACCTGGGGACTCATCTTCCAGTTTCATATCTTTTAGTCTTTTCATACTGTCATGGGGTTCTCAAGGCAAGAATACTGAAGTAGTTTGCCATTCCCTTCTCCAGTGGAACACGTTTTATCAGAACTCTCCACCATAACCCATCTGTCCTGCAGGGTATGGCTGATAGTTTCATTGAATCACACAAGGCTGTGATCCATGTGATCATTTTGATTAGTTTCCTGTGAGGCCATGGGATTGCAGTTCTTACCTCTACTGTTGGCTTTCTGATGGATGAAGATAGGAGGCTTGTGCAAGCTTCCTGATGGGAGAGACTGGCTGTAGGGAAAACAAAAAAACAAACAAACAAACAAGAAAAGGTTTTGCTCTGGTTTTCAGGGCCATGCTCAGTAAATCTTTAATCCAGTTTTCTGCTAATAGGTAGTACTGTGCTCTCTCCCTATAGTTGGGCCTGAGGTGGCCCAGTGTTGGAGTCTGCAGTCTCTATGGTAGGTCTATAGGCCCTATGGTAGGGCCAACTGGTGAACTCCTACAAGAGGACTTATGCTAACACACTGCGCCTCTCAGTACTGATGCTGCCAGTAACCCTGACCCTGAGGCAGGCCACTCTCCACCCATTCCTCTGCAGGAGACCCTGAAATACAGGCATGTCTGGCTCAGTCTCTTGTGGGGTTACTTCAAGGTTTTGTTTGTTGCTTCCAAGAATCTCTGTTTCCCCAGTCCTATGGAAGTTCTGTAATAAAATCCCACTAACCTTCAAACCTGGGAATTTCCAGTCCCTTTTCCAAATGCCCAGATTTGAAGTCTGACGTGGAGCCTAGAACCTTCAGGATAGTGTGAGAACTTCTTTAGCATAATCGTTCTCTTGTTTGTGGGTCACCTACCAGGTGGCTCTACGGTAGGGCTAATGGTGACCTCCTCCGAGATGACTTATGACAACATAATGCACCTCCTAAGACTGCTGCTGTCAGAGCCCCTGTACCCAGAGTAGGCTACTGCTGACCCACACTTCCACAGGAGACCCTCAGACACTCACAGGTAGGTCTTTTCATACAAAGATGGGCAAAATAAAGGACCGAAAAGATAAGGACCTAGCAGAAGAGACTAAGAAGAAGTGGTAAGAATACACAGAATACTTGTACAAAGAAGGTCTTAATGACCCAGATAACCATGATCATGTGATCACTCACCTAGAGCCAGACATCCTGGAATGCAAAGTCAAGTGGGTCTTGGGAAGCAACACTATGAATAAAGCTAGTGGAAGTGATGAAATTCCAGCTGAGCTATTTCAAATCCTAAAGTATTAAAGTGCTGTTAAAGAGTTAAAGTGCTGCACTCAATATGCCAGCAAATTGGGAAAACTCAGCAATGACCACAGGATTGGAAAGGACAGTTTTCATTCCAATCCCAAAGAAGGCAATGCCAAATAATGTTCAAACTACCATACAACTGTACTCATTTGAAGGGCTAGCAAGGTAATGCTCAAAATCCTTCAAGCTAGGCTTTAACAATACTTGAACCAAAAAATTCCAGATGTACAAGCTGGACTTAGAAAATATAGAAAAACCAGAGATGAAATTGCAGACATCCGTCAGATCATAGAAAAAGCAAGAGAATTCCAAAAAGAAAACATCTACTTCTGTTTCACTGACTTTGCTAAAGCCTTTGACTGTGTGGATCACAACAAACTGTGGAAACTTCTTAAAGAGATGGGAATATCAGACAACCTTACATGCCTCCTAAGAAACCTGTATGCAGGTTAATAAGCAACAGTTAGAACTTGACATGGAGCAATGGACTGGTTCAAAATTGGGAAATTAGTATGTCAAGGCTCTATATTGTCATCTAATTATTAAACTTCTATTCAGAGTACATCATGCAAAATTCTGGTTGGATGACTCAGAAACAGTAATCAAAATTGCCAAGAGAAATATCAACAACCTCAGATAGTAGATGATACCACCCTTAATGGCAGAAAGTGACCTAATGGCAGAAAGTGAAGAGGAATTAAAGATTCTCTTGATAAAGGTGAAAGAAGAAAATGGTTTTAAAGTGGTTTAAAACTTGACATTGAAAAAACTAATATCATAGCATTCAGTCCCATTATTTCATGGCAAATAGGTGGGGAAACAATGGAAACAGTGACAGACTTCATTTTCTTGGGTGTCAAAATCACTGTGGACAGTAACTGCAGCCATGATATTAAAAGATACTTGTTCCTTGGAAGAAAACCTGTGACAAACCTAGACAATGTATTAAAAAGCAGAGACTTCACTTTTCTGACAAAGGTCCATATAGTCAAAACTATGTTGTTTTTTTTCCAGTATTTATGCACAGATGTAAGAGTTAGACCATAAAGAGTACTGAGTGCCAAGGAATTAATGTTTTCGAATTGTGGTGCTGGAGAGGACTTTTGACAGTCCCTTGGACAGCAAGAAGATCAAATCAGTCAATTATAAATATTCACTGGAATAACTCTGAATATTTTCTGGAAGGACTGATGCTGAAGCTCCAATACCTTGGCCACCTGATGTGAAGAGCTGATTCATTGGAAAAGATACTGATACTGGGAAAACCTGGGGGCAAGAGAAGAAGACGATGACAGTGGATGAGATTGCTGGGTGGCATCACTCATTCAATGGACATGAGTGTGAGCAGAGTATGGGAGATGGTGAAGGACAGAGAAGCCTGGCATGCTGCAGTCCATGGAGTTGCAGAGTGGACATGACTTAGTGATGAAAAACAACATTCAGTTTGGATATCTTCATTTTTTTCTGGTCTAATTGTTCTGACTTAGACCTCTACTATTATGTTGAATAAAAGTGATAAGTGAACATCCGTGTACCATTTTGCCTTCCCATCAGCAATGAATTAGAGTTCTTATTGTTCCATATCCTTGCCAGAATTTTGAGTAGTCAGTGTTCTGGATTTCGGTTCTTTAACATATGTGCTCAGTTCAGCTCAGTTCAGTTGCTAAGTCATGTCTCACTCTTTGCCACTCCGTTAATCGCAGCATGCCAGACCTCCCTGTCCATCACCAACTCCCGGAGTTCACTCAAACTCACGTCCATCGAGCCGGTGATGCCATCCAGCCATCTCATCCTCTGCCATCCCCTTCTCCTCCTGCCCCTAATCCCTCCCAGCATCAGAGTCTTTTCCAATGAGTCAACTCTTCGCATGAGGTGGCCAAANAGGCCTTGCGTGCTGTGATTCATGGGGTCGCAAAGAGTCGGACACGACTGAGTGACTGAACTGAACTGATACAATGAGGAATTATCTCCTGAAAGTACCTTTTTTCTCCAGTAACCAAGAAAACTTTAATATAGATGATTATGTGAGTAAGGGAACTAGAAAGAATGATTTGATACAGGATATTGGAGAGAAATTGAGATTTATTGACCGGGTGGATGTTTGAGGGAGGGCAGCAGAAAAAATAAAGGAAAATTAGGGAGATTGGGAAACCTGTACTAGCAGGACGTTTAAACCCATCAGCTATGGCTCCTAAGATCAATTTGCACTGAACTTGATTGATTTCTGGAGAAAGGAATGGCAACCCACTCCAATATACTTGCTTGGAGAAGACCATGGGCAGAGGAGCCTGGTGGGCTACAGTCCATGGCATCACGAAGAGTCAGGCATGATTGACCAACTCACACTTTCACTTTGAGGGGCTTCCCTTATAATTCAGTTGGTAAAAAATCCACCTGCAATGCAGGAGACTCCAGTTCGATTCCTGGGTTGGGAAGATCCTCTGGAGAAGGGTTAGGCTACCCACTCCAGTATTCTTGGGCTTTTCTTGTGGCTCAGCTGGTAAAGAATCCACATGCAATGTGAGAGACCTGGGTTCAATCACTGGGTTGGGAAGATCCCCTGGAGTAGGGGAAAGCTACCCATTCTAGTATTCTGGCCTAGAGATTTCCATGGACTGTATAGTCCTTGGGGTCACAAACAGTCGGACACAACTGAGAGACATTCACTTCACTTTCACTAAGCTTAATTATCAAGGGCAATCCCAATTGTAAAACATATATTTATAAGTTAAAATTATCAAAAAGAATTTGGACTGAGTACTAGTCAGTGCACAGAGGGAGATTCAGTTATGTTTGTTGCCTTCATTTGACTTAGCAAATATCAAATATAAATATTAATCTAAACGTATGGAAGATGGTTTAGTTATTTCATATTTTTTGCCTTCTTTCAAATATAAATTCCATGAAGCACAATATTTGATCATATATTGATGTCAGTGAGTAGGTATGAACTTATTAGTGTATATCTATTGAGCTAGGCTTCTCTCAGTGGTGAAGGATCCACCTGCCAGTGCAAGATACGCAGGTTCGATCCCTGGGTCAGGAATTTCTCCTGGAGAAGGAAATGGCAGTCCACTTCAGTATTCTTGCCTGAGAATTCCCATGGACAGAGGAGCCTGGTGGGATATAGTCCATGGAGTTGCAAAATACTTAGACACGACTTACAGACTAAACAATGACAACAGCATCAACAATCTGTTAAGTTAGGGAAACTGACAAAGGAGAACTAACAAAAGTAAAAACCATAAGTCTTGCAAATGATATGGTTATAGTAACTTGGGGAGCTAAATAATAGTATCAATAATATAACAGTAAAAAGCTTTGCTATGTAAAGTGCTGTGAAATCCAGAGTGCCATAGTGTTTGAGATTTCATTTTGCCTTTATATTGACTCTGGAAGATGAGTGGCACCGGGGTTAAAATCACGGACTTTGAATTTCAACAAACCGGAGTTTTGAATCTCAGCTCTTTCATTTATCGTATACATGGTTTTGTGTTAGTTAAGTGTGTAAAACTTTTAATCTCTCCAGAATTCAATTGCTTTATCTGAAAAACTGAGAATAGAAAGAATGTAAACCTAATAGAGATTGTGTGAACTTAAGGGGATAATATGATTTTTAAAGATTTACTGCCATATTTTTGGCATTGAAATTGCTCAATACATACCATTACTGTCTGTTTCTTCTGCATTTTCAAATCAGAAAACTAAGGACCAATTTTTGGGAAGGGATCTGGAAAGGAAAAGTGAACAGCAAACTATTTTAATGATTCTTACTGATATACAATTATGTCTCTCATGCGAACTTAATCAATGTTGCAGTGGTAGCAATGGTTTAGTTTTGTTGTTGTTGTTGTTGTTGTTTTGTTTGCTTTTCTGAAATAAAGAGGTCTATGAAGTTGTTAAGCCACTCCAGTACTCTTGCCTGGAATATCCCATGGATGGAGAAGCCTGGTGGGCTGCAGTCCATGGGGTCGGTAAGCGNGTGGTAGCAATGGTTTAGTTTTGTTGTTGTTGTTGTTGTTGTTTTGTTTGCTTTTCTGAAATAAAGAGGTCTATGAAGTTGTTAAGCCACTCCAGTACTCTTGCCTGGAATATCCCATGGATGGAGAAGCCTGGTGGGCTGCAGTCCATGGGGTCGGTAAGCGTCAGACATGACTGAGCAACTTCACTTTCACTTTTCACTTTCATACATTGGAGAAGGAAATGGCAACCCACTCCAGTGTTCTTGCCTGGAGAATCCCAGGGACAGTGGAGCCTGGTGGACTGACGTCTATGGGGCCGCACGGAGTCGGACACGACGACTGAAGCTACTTAGCAGCAGTAGCAGCATGAAGTTGTTGGCACGGTCATTCAGGGAAAGCTTCTAAAATGAGAGAGATTTTGTTACTTTTCTAAGAATTTTGGTAGGATGACTTATTGAATTAGAAATTAAAATTTGCTTTTTCTTTTTGAATATAAAACCTGACTTCATCAGTGGATATATACCTATAATAATGTATTTTCCCAGTTGGAATAGAGTTTGGAGTTGAAGATGGAGAGGTGACAGGATTGGGGTTAAGGGAAGTGAAGCATTTATATAAAAGAGAAAGATGTATTCATTTCTGAAGGGATTCATGTATGGCCCACTAGAAGTGTT
>SJYA01001190.1:329436-507234 GCA_006410615.1 Neotragus moschatus
TATTATAATGACCTCACCATTGGGAATGTGTTTTGGTGATTTGTGAAGGTGTGAAATTGTGTGTGTTTGCATGTTTTGAGTGGTTATTAATGTTTGGATATATCCTTAGCACACATGAAGGTTTCATCAATGGAGACCATAAATTCGACCTGTATGAAGCCCTCTGAAGTTAGATGAGGGCTCTTAGCTGGTTGATTCTTTGACTGGTAAAGATGCCTGATCTCTAACTTGCTACCACAGATCAATCTAGCCATAACCTGTAACACTTAGATTTTTTATTCCTAGTACCATTCTCTCTATCTTGCAGATTGCAAAAGCTATGTCAAACTCTTCTATTGGTTCTCCTAGGATGTTACTTAATTTGCATGGGAGTGGTTGGAAAAGGTACTGTGCTCTTATCAATAGAAACTTGTAGCTAAAACAAAAACAAAACAAAACAAAAAAAACTGTGTATACTTAAAATCTTCAAGTTACTCCGTCAGTCAGTCAGTCAGTTCAGTTCATGTCCAACTCTCTGCGACCACATGGATGCAGTCCGCTAGGCTTCCCTGTCCAGCACCAACTCCCGGAGTTTACCAAACTCATGTCCATTGAGTCAGTGATGCCACCCAATCATCTCATCCTCTGTTGTCCCCTTCTCCTCCCACCTTCAATCTTTCCCAGCATCAGGGTCTGCAAATGAGTCAGCTCTTCGCATCAGGTGGCCAAAGTATTGGAGTTTCAGATTCAACATCAGTCCTTCCAATGAATGTTCAGGACTGATTTCCTATAGGATGGACCAGTTGGATCTCCTTGCAGTCCAAAGGACTCTCAAGAGTCTTCTCCAACACCATAGTTCAAAAGCATCAGTTCTTCGGTGCTCAGCTTTTTTTATAGTCCAACTCTCACATCCATACATGACTACTGGAAAAACCATAACCTCGACTAGATGGACCTTTGTTGACAAATTAGTGTCTCTACTTTTTAATATGCTGTCTAGGTCAGTCATAACTTTCCTTCCAAGGAGTAAATGTCTTTTAATTTCATCATCTTCAGTGATTTTGGACCCTCCCCAAACATAAAGTCTGTCATTGTTTCCACTGTTTGCCCATCCATTTCCCATTAAGTGATGGAACAAGATACCATGATCTTTTTTTCTGATTGTTGATCTTTAAGCCTCCTTTTTCACTCTCCTCTTTCACTTTCATCAAGGAGCTCTTTAGTTCTTCACTCTCTGTCATAGGGTGGTGTCATCTGCATATCTGAGGTTATTAATATTTCTCCTGGCAATTTTGATTCCAGCTTGTGCTTCATCCAGCCCAGCATTTCACATGATGTACTCTGCAAGTAAGTTAAATAAACAGGGTGACAATATACAGCCTTGCTGTACTCCTTTCCTTAATCGGTACCAGTATGTTATTCCATGTCCAGTTCTAGCTGTCGCTTCCTAACCAGCATACACATTTCTCAAGTTATTCCTTATATACTCACAAAATGTAGGTAAGACAATCCTACCATGATTGCCTTTTGTATCATCTTTGGAAACAGTTTGATTGTAACTTTGGGTTATATGCTACTTTTTTTTTTCAAATGAGGACCCAGACAAAATTTTAGTGTTGTACATATTCTATTTGCACTAATATTTACATCAACAGAGAAGAATCACAAAATTTGGAGCAGATTAAAGCAGAAAAGTTTGATTGGCAGTGTTACTTATTATGAATTGAAAGACAAAATTAATATCTCTTTGTCTGGAATAGCTCCTCAGTATTTCTTTGTATTTCATAATCTTTACACTTTTGGCAGATAAAGTGTATGCTTGTAGAATGAGCCTAAGTTTATGGGTGTCTTATATTTCTACGTGATTAAATTCAGCTTATGCAGTCTTGACAGTGTCATAGAAATTATTTTTCTACTCAGTGTATCATATTACGATATACATGATTTTTTTTTTTTTATGTTAACTTTGTCACCTGGTTGAAGATTTGTCTGTTGGGGGGTCTCCATAGAAAAGTTTCTATTTTTACTTTAGAAATTAGTAAGTACTGTGTGTGGATACACCCTGAATACAAATAAATGTCCTTCTTTTCATTCAGCTTATACTCACTCATTTTACATTCATTTCTTTTATTGTATGTTATTATTATGATGATTGCCAAATAGTGATTTTCTAACTTCATCATTTCTTCTACACTTATCTGTTGACATTATTCCATGAGTAAGAACTTTCATTTTTTCCATGTATTTTGTTCATTTACATAAAATTTAACTCACAAATTCTAAATTGATTTGATGGGAGGTTCAAATTGTCATAGGTTTTTCTATTGAGAGTAACTCCAAGCTTGTTCCTATAATATTTTGACATATCTCTATCATTGAGCATATTTTACATTTCTGGCATACTATGTTGCACATATATTTTATACTTCCAATTTCCCAGTCCCAGAAATATTCATTTGTCCATGGAGTCTTGCTACTTCTTGTTACATCTGGGCACTAGGTGTGCCAAATGCCACTAGGTGCCATTGTTTCTAGAAGATGTGTATATAAATGAATGCATCGGCTTCTATTTGTGGGCGTGTGTATGTATTTTTCAGTCACTTTATCCATCTATTCATCTACCTATATAATCTATCTCTTCAGAATAAATTCAACCTATATTTAGAGCAAACTCTTCTTAAAGTTCACAATAATGCATATTAAGTGCCGGGGTCCAGCCCCAGTGGATCCAGGGTGATTCGAAGGGGAGATGGATAGGTGAAGAAAAACTTATTTATTCAGAAATATAAGATTAGATTAGGAAATAATAGTATAGTAGGAAAATTAAGTGGAGAAAAGAGGCCGAATAACTTGGTTTACGTGAAAAGCCAATAAAACCTCGAGACAAGAGGTTTGCACCATCTACGTTGGGCCACTGGCATCCACTTGAATATCAGGGGGTGCCCCAACTTGGGCACCCCCTCGCATGGATCTTAAAAGCCAGGACAAGTAAGTAGACATGGCGAGCCTCCATGTCCCAGATGGGAATTCAGCCGGAAAAGGAGAGAGAGAGAGAAAGAGACAGAGATACGGGGAAAACCAGTCCTCCCAATGACTGGCCCCGGTCCCTATTGTCCTTCAAGGCCTTTTATACCTTTTTTGATTGTACATAGAGATCAAGGGGTAATACAAATTTATGCAGTGTTAGCAGTCCAAACTCTTATCAAAAACCAGACTTTTCTCTCTGCATACCTAGTTGTATACACAAGTCTTAGGTGATTTACATCATCTTCAGNCCTGGGATTTCTTTGGAAGGAATGATGCTAAAGCTGAAACTCCAGTACTTTGGTCACCTCATTCAAAGAGTTGACTCATTTGAAAAGACTCTGCTGCTGGGAAGCATTGGGGGCAGGAAGAGAAGAGGACGACAGAGGATGAGATGGCTTGATTTCATCATGGACTCAATGAACGTTAGTCTGAGTGAACTCCAGGTCATGGTAATGGACAGGGAGGCCTGGTGTGCTGCAATTCATGGGGTTGCAAAGAGTCGGACATGACTGAGTGACTGAACTGAACTGATTCTAGGTAGAGTCCTGAACAGAAAAAAAAGTATTAATTTAAAACAGAATACATTTCTTAACTTTAGTGTATAAAGTATATTAATAAATAATACATAAATATAAATATTTTATAAAGAATAAAATTTTTACTAGTTCGGGCTATAAACAATGTATAAAGAAAATATTTCCCTGGAAATATCTAGAAATATATATAAATATCAGGAAATATAAATATATATAATTGTCTATGTCATATAGTATTTTAAATTTATTACATTATGATATAAGTTTTTTTAATGCATTATTGGTTCAGCTCAGTTCAGTTCAGTCACTCAGTCATGTCCAACTCTTTGCGACCCCATGAATTGCAGCACACCAGGCCTCCTTGTCCATCACCAACTCTCGGAGTTCACTCAAACTCATGTCCATCGAATCGGTGATGCCATCCAGCCATCTCATCCTCTGTAATCCCCTTCTCCTCTTTCCCCCAATCCCTCCCAGCATCAGAGTCTTTTCCAATGAGTCATCTCTTTGCTTTATTGTTTAGGCACGTAATTAATGGAAAATATTGTGACAGAAAGAAAAGCATAGCAATATTATAACAATGTTATCTAAAACTCCTTTTTCATTTTGAAAAGTTACAAACCTCACAACCATAGCATAAGTCCTAGGGCATGAAACTTAACAATTTAGGTGAAAGTGAAAGTCGCTCAGCTGTGTCCAACTTTTGCAACCCAATGGACTATGCAGTCCATGAAATTCTCCAGGCCAGAATATTGGAGTGGGTAGTGAGAGAGTCAGTTCCTAGGCAGGTTGAAAAAAAGTCTGAAGCTCTCAAGGAGGAGACAGGGTTCTTGAATTCTCAAGGAAAAGGAGAAGACAAACTCTTTTTCTATATTGCTTTTTCTTAGTCAGTACAACAATGTATCCTGCTTGAGGACAGTTTCTCTTTCCTGAACATATTCTGATGAATCCTGTTTTCTTAAAATGTATGTTATAGGTGTGGGTCTAATAAAATGTCTCTATTGTTAGTTCTAATATTGTTATCTTAAAATGTAAATTGTGGGAATGGGTCTAGTAAGATCTTTACAACTTTGAGACATTCTTTTGATTTATTGTGATAACCAATAAAAAATAGTATATAACTCCCTTGCTTAGACTAGAGACTGGGACACTCTCCACCCCTCTTCTGATGTCTGTGTCAGAAGCTTTCTCTGTCCATTTTTCACTTTAATAAAACTCTGCTACACAAAAGTTCTTGAGTAATCAAACCTGGTCCCTGGTCCCAAAGCTAAATCTTTGGAGATCTAGAATCATTCACCATAAGCTATCAGTAGCTTTTCCTTTCTCCAAGGGATCTTCCCAACTCAAGGACTGAGCCCAGATATCCTGATTGCAGGTGGATTCTTTACCAGCTAAGGCACCATAAGCCCAAGAATACTGGAGTTGTTAGCCTATCTCTTCTCCAGCAGATCTTCCAGACCTAAGAATCCCAACCGAGTTCTCCTGCATTGCATGTGGATTCTTTAGAAGCCAAGCTATGAGGGAACCCTTATTGGAAGACTGGGACAATTGTGGGTCATACTCTTTTGTAAATTTAATATTTTAAAATTGTAAAACTGATTATAACAATTTTTAAAAATTGCATGGATGAACAATTTAAAATCTTCCACATGCACATATGCCATCTTTTGTGGTAATTCATATATAACATTTAAAATTCTATATATTTCCTTAGAAAAGAAAATATTCATGTATCCAAGGAACTGCAAGCTACATATTTAATTCATTGCAGATCAATAAGAATGTATGAACTAAAATTCAATACCATTAGCAATTTAAAGTTCTTTAGTGTGTATGCTTAAAACTTACCAAATATTTCATAGAACTGTTGCGAAGTCTGGATCCACTTTTTGTCATATGAATAAACAGTTTTTTAACCAGAGGAATAACCCACAGAATATAATGACAGAAATAAAACATTGCATAATAAGTCAATCTCATGAAGAATGTCCTATACATATGAAATAACAGAATCCTGGAGTATATATATGAATCATAATTAGTGAGATAATTTATAATGACAATTTTAATATGTTAAAGCAACTGTAAATCCTGATTGCATTCTTACTGAAAATAGATATGTGCTTAACAATGTCAGAAATAAGTTCACGTTTTAACCATAAAAATTAAATTCTATCATAATTATGCCTGACTAATCATACTCAATTTCATTTGAGAAAATTGTATTCTGATAGAAGTAAGCTGAGAATGAAACATCTAAAATATAATTATTTTATTTCCTCATCTTTGATTTTTCCTCTATATTTTAATAGGTGTACTTACATGGCTAGTGTACTTACATGGCATCAGCTAACACTAATTAGACTGATTGAAGATGTTATCTGATTCTTTTTCATGTGAATGGCTCAAAACTACCTCTTATTTATTAGACCTATTACTTTGCAGTCATTTTAAAATTAACTTTAAAATTTTTCATCTAGATAATAGCATTGTTACAGCACTAAATTTCCCACGGACAAAGTTTAAAACACATTTATTAGCCAAAGTTCACCTTATCCACTGAATGTATAAAAGCTCTTAGAGTCTGCTCAATTTATTATTAAGAGTTCTATAAAAGAGCTATAATAATACAGACTTTTTAGATTCATTTTGTTCAAAAAGAGAGTTACTTTTTCCCTCTCTGTTTGTTTTTATCTATAATTATACTCTGAGTTAAAGAGCTTGCATTTTACATGGACCTTGTCATGAATACTATCAGGAACATGGTTAATCAGTCTCAGAATTAGTGTGGATTCACAGAAGGTCTTTATTCAGACCTGAGATATACTTCTAATAATTCTCTGAGAAAATGAATATAGTAAATAAGTTTTACAATTTAATTTCTATGCATATATAATCATAGATCTTAAGAAAGAAAACTGTTGAAAATGCTGTCTACCTCAGAAAATATCTGGCAAAATCTGTTTCTACAAGAAATATTTCCAATTGCTACATTACATTATTTTCAGTTTTTCTGGTAATTATTTGGTTATTACACAATTCTACTGTAATTTGTTCTGCATTAGCTCTGTTCTACAAAAAGCATGATTATTATTTTTCATGCAAAAGAGGAGGCAGATGGTATGTCTTTCATCCTTGTGGATGGAAGACCAGTGCAAACTGCACTTCTCAGGTTTCTCTACTTGCAGGCATCACAAAGAAACTCTTGTAAGGTCTTTCTTATGTCTTCTTGACTCAAGAGCTTTCCTCAACTTTGATTACTAAAATTATACAAGGTTAAATAAATTGCATGTCATTTACTTAGCAAATGCAATTATTTCTTGAAATATAAACACTGTTAAGAAACCATAACCAATCTGAAAAAGAGTTACAATGCAAAGGAAGTGATTATTACCACTGAGTATAACACAAAGAAAGAAATACTTATATAGTAAAATAAATAAATAAATAAATAAAACCCTCAGGTATAAATGATGATATACAATAAATGGGATAAAATATGTCATGGTACAATAAAACACAATGCTGAAGAATCCTTTCTTTCTTTACAAGTTAGTCTTTGGCTGAAACCAAAAAGAAAGCCAATCTATATACGTTAAACATAAGCAGAATTGATTGACGAATGAGATGAATACTTGCAAAATGTCCAGGAACTAAGTGAGGTGTAGAATACCATAATCTTGATTCCAGCTTGGGCTTCATCCCTTCTGGTATTTCCCATGATGTACTCTGCACAAAAGTTAAACAAGCAGGGTGAAAATATACAGCCTTGATGTACTCCTTTCCCAATTTGGAAACAATCTGTTGTTCCATGTCCAATTCTAACTGTTGCTTCCTGAACTGCATACAAATTTCTCAAGAGGCAGGTCAGGTAGTCTGGTATTCCCATCTCTTGAATATTTTTCTGCAGTTTATTGTGATCCATACAGTCAAAGGTTTTGTCATATTCAACAAACCAGAAGTAGATGTTTTTTTGGAACTCTCTTGCTTTTCTGATGATCCAGCAGATGCTGGCAATTTGATCTCTGGTTCCTCTGTCTTTTCTAAATACAGCTTGAATATCTAGAATTTCATGGTTCACATACTGTTGAAGCCTGGCTTGGAGGATTTTGAGCATTACTTTACTAGTGCGTGAGATGGGTGCAATTGTGCAGTACTTTGAACATTCTTTGGCATTGCCTTTCTTTGGAATTGGAATGAAAACTGACATTTCCAGTCCTGGACCACTGCTGAGTTTTACAAATTTGCTGGCATATTGAGTGCAGTACTTTCACAAGATCATCTTTAAGGATATGAAATAGTTCAACTGGAACTCCACCATCTCTACTAGCTTTGTTTGCAGTGATGCTTCCTAAGGCCCACTTGACTTCTCATTCCAGGATGTCTGGCTCTAGGTGAGTGATCATAAAATTGTGGTTATCTGTGTCATGAAGATCTTTTTTGTATAGTGCTTCTGTATATTCTTGCCAGGTCTTCTTAATATATTCTGCTTCTGCCAGGTACATACAATTTCTGTCCTTTATTGTGAGCATCTTTGCATCAAATGTTCCCTTGGTATCTCAAATTTTCTTGAAGAAATCTCTGATAGTTCCCATTTTATTGTATTCCTCTATTTCTCTGCATCGATCACTGAGGAAGGCTTATATATCTCTCCATGCTATTCTTTGGAACTCTGCATTCAAATGGGTATATCTTTCACTTTCGCCTTTGCCTTTCCATCTCTTCTTTTCTCAGCTATTTGTAAGGCCTCCTCAGACAGCCATTTTGCCTTTTTGCTTTTCTTTTTCTTGGGGATGTTCTTTATCCCTGTCTCTTGAACAATGTCATGGACTTCTGTCCATAGTTCTTCAAGCTCTCTGTCTATCAGATCTAATCCCTTGAATGTATTTTTTCCCTTTCACTGTATTATCCTATGGGGCTTGATTTAGGTCATACCTGAATGGTCTAGTGGTTTTTCCCTACTTTGGTCAAATTAAGTCTGAGTTTGGCAATAAGGAGTTTATGATCTGAGCTGCAGTCAGCTCCCAATGTGTTTTTGCTGACTGTATACAGCTTCTCCATCTTTGGCTGCAAAGAATATAATCAATCTGATTTCAGTGCCAACCATCTGGTGATGTCTATGTGTAGAGTCTTCTCTTCTGTTCTTGGAAGAGGGTGTTTGCTATGACCAGTGAGTTCTCTTGGAAAAACTCTATGAGCTTTTAACATGCTTCATTTTGTACTTCAAGGCCAAATATGCCTGTTACTCCAGGTATTTCTTGACTTCCTAAGTTTGCATTCCAGTCCCTTATAAAGAAAAAGACATCTTTTTTGGGTGTTAGTTCTAGAAGGTCTTGCAGGTCTTCCTAGAACTATTCAACTTCAGTTTCTTCAGCCTTGCTCTTCAAGGCATAGATTGAATTACTGTAATAATGAAGGGTTTGCTTTGGAAATGAACAGAGGTCATTCTCTTGTTTTTGAGACTGCATCCTAGTACTGCATTTCGGACTCTTGTTGACTATGATGGCTACTCCATTTCTTCTAATGGATTCTTGCCCACAGTAGTAGATATAATTGTCATCTAAGTTAAATTCACCCATTCCAGTCCATTTCAGTTCAGTAATTCCTAAATAGATTTAAGAGCCTAGAGCTGATAGAGTGCCTGATGAACTATGGAATGAGGTTTGTTGCCAGGGTCCAGCCCTGATGGATCCAGGGAATTCGAAGTGAGGACAGAGTCAGCGAGGAAAAACTCATTTATTCAGAAATATAAGATAAGATTAGGGAATAATAGTATTGTAGGAAAATTAACTGGAGAAAAGAGGATGAATAACTTGGTTTACATGGAAAGCCAATAAAACCTCAAGACAAGAGGTTTGCACCACCTACGTTGGGCCACCAGCGTTCTCTTGAATATCGGGGGGTACCCTGCCTTGGGCACCCCCTCGCGTGGATCTTAGAAGCCGGGATAAGTAAGTAGACATGGCGAGCCTCCACGCCCCAGATGGGAATTCAGCTGGAAAAGGAGAGAGAAAGAGACATGGGGGAAACCAGTCCAGCAACTGGCCCCGGCCCCTATTGTCCTTCAAGGCCTTTTATACCTTTTTTGATTGTACATAGAGATCAAGGGGTAATACAAATTTATGCAGTGTTAGCAGCCCAAACTCTTATCAAAAACCAGGCTTTTCTCTCTGCATACCTAGTTGTATACACAAGTCTTAGGTGATTTACATCATCTTCAGGCCAAAAGGGCCAATTAACATTTTATGGCTCTTTTCTGATAAGGGTTTGTTAACCAGAAGACTTATTTGTGTTAAAAGTGTTATTCTTCCCAAAGTCTGGTGCCATTCTCAGAAAGCACTAAATAAAGTTACATTCTCACATAACAATTTGTAACAAGAGGAGTATAGTGATTTAGAACAAAGGAACGGTAATTAACTCAAAAGTCTAGCATTGCTAACATCAAAACTACTATACATCTTTTCCCATATCCCGTTTACATTGATTAACATCTTCCCAGGTGTCCAAAAGACAAAGAATAAGGAGATCTGGCAGCAATCATTGAATCAACAGTGAAATCCTGTCACCAATATGTTTTTTTGCTCTTAAGAAAGGCTCTTGTAACCTTAAGATACTTAAGCTTCATGCCCCTCACAGTTGGGGGCTGTAAGCAATTCACAAGCTGTAAAAGGTCCAGGGAACTTGTTAAGCAAATGAGAGCATTTAAGTTAGAGTGTTATCAGAGGGGGTTGAGCTGAAAAACTCCTTTCAAATACAGAAGACTAAAGCCCAGAATTAACTTTTTCCAGAAGAAGAATTAGAAAAAAGTACAATGTCAGGCAGATACTTATTTTTTGGAGTTCATGCTCAGGAAATGCCAGGGGTAAACTCTGAGACTCGAATCGTCCTTGCCCATTGAGTCTGCCACATGACTGTGTCACGGGTGGGAATCCTCATGCTGGCTCCCGGCAGCAGGCATATTCGGGTTTCCTTATTTTGGGGGTGTAGATGCTCAGGGAAATTCAGGGGGAATCCCTGAAATCCGAATCGCCTTGCCCATCAGATTTCTGCCACGTGACCATTTCACGGGTGGGATTCCCATGCTGGCCCCTGGCAATTAAGGACATAAAAATAGTGCATTTACATAAAAGAGACATTAATGCAATTATACAAGGAAATCCTGGGGCTTCCCTAGGGGCTCAATGGTAATGAATCCACCTGCCAGGGTAGGAGATGCGGGTTTGACGCCTGGGCTGGGAGATCTCCTTGACAAGGAAAAGATAACCAACTCCAGGTCTTGCTTAGAAAATATCATGAACAGAGGAGCCTTGTGGGCTATACCCATGAGGTCACATAAGAGTCAGACATCACTTAGCGACTAAGACAACAACAACAAAGGAAATCCTACTGTCTGTTCTCAGTAGTCATTGTAGTAACATTGCATAAAGTTACGGGAACACTGAATTAAGGAAGCATTGTTTCTGGGTCCAATACAAGCTTCAGTCCCTAAAAGACTCTAGTCACAACATTTTTTTCAGGTGATCAATGCATATATTTTATGAATGTTTTTATTTTAAAGTATTTTTAATGTTTTGTTGATTCATTGACATTGAACTCAGAGCTAATAATTCTAACACATAATATTTTCTCCATAAACCTTACCACAGTCTTCTTGCACTTGAAGATATTAGCCAACAACTTAGTAGTACAATTTGGGGTCACTTTACATGGAAAAGTCACAAATGAAGACACATTTGTTTTAGACGGCACTAAATAGGCCATAAGAAGAACCCTTGTAGGATAAAATTTGAAACAGAAAGCCAGAGCATGACCTGTTAGATCTTACCTGGAAACATGCACAATAGGGCCACCTAAAAGTTTTTCCACTCTATGTGTGTCTGGACATGACTAAGAAAATACTCTGAGTATTGATATACAGTGGGCTTTCCTGGTGGCTCAGATGGTAAAGAATCTATCTGCAATGATTTACAAATAAATTTTAGCAATTAGAGGGATTTTAAAATATTGTTCAATTGTACATATTGATCTAGGTGTTGCTGGAGATGCATTTTTTAGATGTGATTTCTATTTAAATCAGTAACTTTGACTAAAACAGATTACCTTCCAAAATATGTATGGACCTCACCCAAATAATTGTGCACCACACAGAGTAAGGTCCCCCTTGGCCAAAATAATAAAGTCTGCCTCCAGAATGCCTTTGAGTTTGAACTACAACTGAGGTCAACTTTTTTTTAACATCTCTTAGTCTATAGGCCTCCTCCGCAAATTTCAGTCTTGCCAGCCCCATCATCATGTGAGCCAATTGCTTAAAATAACTCTCTCTCTTTGTGTATATACATATACATCCTGTTGGATCAATTTCTATGGAGAACCCTAAGTAGTACAGTAGCCAGTGTCAATTATCATGTTATAACAACTCATTTTATATGTAGTAATAGCAAGTGACAATGGTTTTCATATAAGAACACATATAGAATAGACAAAATAAATCAGATAATTCACAGGTTAAAAAAAGAAAACGTTAAGGATTTTATATTTAGTTTCATATATGCTGACATATTACCCATTAATGTGAAGACTTCAGTTCAGGTCAGTCACTCAGTCGTGTCTGACTCTTTGTGACCCCATGGACTGCAGCAAGCCTGGATTCCCTCTCCATCACCAACTCCCGGAGCCTACACAAACTTGTATCCATTGCGTTGGTGATGCCATCCAACCATCTCATCCTCTGTTGTCCCCATCTCTTNGTCACTCAGTCGTGTCTGACTCTTTGTGACCCCATGGACTGCAGCAAGCCTGGATTCCCTCTCCATCACCAACTCCCGGAGCCTACACAAACTTGTATCCATTGCGTTGGTGATGCCATCCAACCATCTCATCCTCTGTTGTCCCCATCTCTTCCCACCTTCAATCTGTCCCAGCATCAGGGTCTTTTCCAATGAGTCAGTTCTTCACATGATGGCCAAAGTATTGGAGTTTCAGCTTCAGCATCAGTCCTTCCAATGGAAATTCAAGACTGATTTCCTTTAGGGTGGACTAGTTGCGTCTCCTTGCTGTCCAAGGGACTCACAAGAGTCTTCTCCAATACTACAGTTCAAAAAGTGTCAATTCTTCTGCACTCAGCTTTCTTTATAGTCCAACTCTCACATCCATGCATGACTCCTGGGAAAACAATAGCATTGAGTAGATGGACTTTTTTGGGTAAAGTAATATCTCTGCTTTTTAATATGCTGTTGAGGTTGGTCATAACTTTTCTTCCAAGGATCAGGCATCTTTTAATTTCATGGCTGCAGTCACCATCTGCAGTGATTTTGGAGCTCAAGGAAATAAAGTCTGTCACTATTTCCATTGTTTCTCCATCTGTTTGCCATGAAGAGGTGGGATGGGATGCCATGATCTTCATTTTCAGAATATTGAGTTTTAAGGCAACTTTTTCACTCTCACTTTCATCAAGAGGCTTTTTAGTGTTTCTTTGCTTTCTGCTGTAAGGGTGGTGTCATCTTCATATCTGGGGTTACTGATATTTCTCCTGGCAATCTTGATTCCAGCTTGTGCTTCATCCAGCCCGGCATTTTGCACAATGCACTCTGAATACAAGTTAAATGAGCAGGGTGACAATATACAGCCTTGAGGTACTCCTTTCCTGATCTGGAACCAGTCTGTTGTTCCATATCCATTTCTAACTCTTGCTTCTTGATCTGCATACAGATTTCTCAGAAGGCAAGTCAGGTGGTCTGGTAGTCTACTGACTTTGGCCAGAATTAACCTTGTTTGATTACTGTCTCCCTAATTTAGCTCTGAGATGGCTCACATTAAGTAATCAAAAACTCTATTACACCAAGAATTCATATTCTTTAAACCTGTATAATATCAATTACCTTCAGGTGAACAGTTTCTTAGTTTAGGGTTCCTAGAAATTTATTTTCATTAAGATCTATAGTAAGAATAATTTTGCAGGAGAGGGTAGAACAGGATGTTTTACTCAGAAAATGCCAAAAAAGCATGACGTGATTAAATGCACCCAGCTCTGTGTGATGATTTGCTCAACTGTGATGTGACTATGAAGCATTTCCTCTGAGCTATCAGGGGACCTGTGTCAATGTTATCAATTTGTGCTGATGCTGCTTTGTTGAGGAGGGTGATCTGTTCAATAATTTATGGTCCTTGTATTGATATGTTCATGTCTAAAATTGCCACCATTTATAAGTGAGCTCTTAAAATCCACTGATATACTTTAATGCAGAATATGCCTTTGTTCTGATTTATAGTAAAGCAATAGATTATAAGAGTTCACTGGTAAGTGAAAATGGTCACCTACATACAAGCAGTCTGTACTCTAGCTGTTAATTATGAGCAGAATTAATTCATGACCAAATGGTAAACTCTTATATAAAACTTTGGTTCTGAAAAAATATACAATAAAATTTAAGGGACTTCAACAACAAACAGTTGCAAAATTTAGTGTCCAAAAAGTTAATGGCTTACATAGTATAGACTTAAATTTCTAGAAAAGAGGAATTAAGGTTGTCTATGTATATATAAAAACAGTATAACATATTGAGCCCATCAAAATGGACAGAGAACTACTATAGATCTTACATTTGGGGTGCTCAATGAACTTAATTAGGCAAGGTAACTGATTCAGAAAACCAAATATGAAGTAAGTTTGGACAGATTTACACAGTAGGAAGAATTATAGAGTAAAAAAAAAAAACTGAATCATCACAAGAAATTTTTTTAAATGTATTGAAAGGAAAATATATAGCATCCATAAAAAAAGCTAGAGAAAAATGTAATAAAAACTGTCCTCAAAGACTTTCTCTCTTTTCTCAAACTGAACTTAGGAAATTATGAAAGGGAAAATGTGAATCTAATTAAGCAATGTGCACACGCGTCTATACACATAGACACACGTAGAGTTTAGCTTGTGACATAGAGTTTAGCTTGTGACTTTGTTTATTATGAACACTTGACATTCACTTTAATTCAAGTGTCCCATGAGAATATTTCTTTGAAATCTGTATTTCTTAATAAGCGAGATTGTGGTGTCTCACCGCTTATAATAATCTCAGTACTATCCTAATTCTTATGTTTGTGTGTATGTGTACTGAGAGTCATAGGGAAAGAGTTTTTATCTATTTTGACATTTTCATTTACAGTTTTTATCAAAATTTTGGCTCCCCTAAATTATCTGATAGTAAGAGATGACCAAAGTCCAACACAAATGAATAGAAGTGTTGTAATTATGTCCCCCACCAACCCAGCAAAAGATGTTGAAGTCCTGCCCTAACCTTTATTCCTTCGAATGTGACTCAATTGGAAACATGGTCAAGTTCATATAAGGTCATGAGAGGACCTCATTAAAATATATGTTAAGGGGAAATAAGGGCCCTGAGACAGACACTCGTAGAGGGAACATGGAGACATAGGGAGTGGTAAGCACAAGCCAGTGACTGACAGAGCAATCGGAAGCTAGGAGAGACTCATGGAGAAGATCCTCAGATGAGCTCTAACCTGATTTTGCATTTTGAGCTTCCAAAACTGTGAGATGTGTTTCTGATGCTTAAATCATCCGGTTAGTGGTACTCTGTTATGCCAGCTCCAGGAAATGAGTACAAGGAATACTTCAAACATGTTAAGCATTTGTACAAATTCTGTGAAATAAAAGATTTTGACACAAAATATAAAATTTTTTAAATTATAGTTGTGGGACTAACCTCAGCTTCTGTCAAACTCCCCTACATATAACAGCAAATGCTGTTAATATGACTTATCAAAGGGATGTCAAGAATTAGAAAATATTTTCCTATTTAGGAGAAATTCAGTCCAATGTTATGTGAAAGTTTGGAATCTAGTTAAGTTTATATAATCTGCTTATAACATTCTATTTCTGAGCAAGTCTCCACATAAAGACTTTTTAAAAAATAAGCATTGTGCTAACATATCTCCATGTGTTGTTTTTACCGAGTTCCTTTCTCAGCTCATACATAATAAAGCTCTGCTTATGAACCTCTGATTTTCTCAGTAATTATTTCTGGAACCATGGTCAACTTGTCTTTGTGTATAGTGAGTCAAAATTTGTTCATTATCTACTTATATGAGTCACATACTGTTCTTTCTGGCATGGAAATATCTTTTTTATTTTTGTTTGTTCTTTCAAGATATTATTTAATGTTTTACTCTTTGGTAATTGAAATGATTTTTTTTTCATTTTTGATATTGTTTCTCTTTATCAAAAAGTGACAAACATCACCAGCAAAGTTTTAGTTAATATATTTCTGAAAGTATGTAGCACTTCCATATTATTAGTTTTGCCTTTGTATTTTTACTTTCTTGAGTGTACATTTTATTCCCTCTGAATGTTTTCCATGAATGCACTGGTAAGTTTTCGTAATTTGTTATTCAATGCTTTGGCAGCAAATGAAACAGTAAAGTGGATAAGCAGGTGTGGTGGACTGAATAGTGTTCATCAGAGTGATCTACATATTAATCTCTGCAACTTGTGAATGTTAGTTTATAAGAAAAAAATGAGTTTTGTAGATACCATTAACTTAAGACTTCAAGGTGGGGAGATTATCATAGATTTTCTAGGCAGGCCCTAATGCACAAATGGGGCTTCCTTGGTGGCTGAGTGGTAAAGTATCCACCTGCCAATGCAGGAGAGGCAGGTTGATCACTGGGTTGGGAAGATCCCCTGGAGAAGGAAATGGCAACCAGCTCCAGTATTCTTGCCTGGAAAATCCCACAGACAGAAGAGTCTAGCAGGCTACAATTCATGGGGTCAAAAAGAGTCAGATGTACCTTAGCAACTAAACAGCAACAATAGAGGCACTCACAGTTTCCTTATGAATGAGAGATAAAGGCAGACTGACTACACAGGAGAGGAGAGGATAATGTTGTTACTGACCGGGGTGCTTGGCCTTCTTAATCAACATAATTTTTTTTAATTTTTATTTTTTAGTTTGTTTTGCTTTACAATACTGTACTCATTTTGCCATACATTGACATAAATCAGCCATAAGTGTACATGAGTTCCCAATCCGGACCCCCCCTTCCCCCTCCCTCCCCACACTATCCCTCCGGATCATCCCCGCCCATCAGTCCCAAGCCTTCTGCATCGAACCTAGACTGGCAATCCGTTTCCCTTATGATATCATGCATGTTACAATGCCACATTCCCAAATCCTCCCACCCTCTCCCTCTCCCACAGAGTCCAAAACGCTGTTCTACACATCTGTGTCTCTTGCTGTCTCACGTACAGGTTTAACACCACCATCTTTCTAAATTCCATATATATGTGTCAGTATACTGTATTGGTGTTTTTCTTTCTGGCTCACTTCACTCTGTATAATTGGCTCCAGTTCCATCCACCTCATTAGAACTGATTCAAATGTATTCTTTTTGATGGCTGAGTAATACTCCATTGTGTATATGTACCACAGCTTTCTTATCCATTCATCTGCTGATGGACATCTAGGTTGCTTCCATGTCCTGGCTATTATAAATAGTGTTGCGATAAACATTGGGGTACACGTGTCTCTTTCAATTCTGGTTTCCTCAGTGTGTATGCCCAGCAGTGGGATTGCTGGGTCATAAGGCAGTTCTATTTGCAATTTTTAAAGGAATCTCCTCACTGTTCTCCATAGTGGCTGTACTAATTTGCATTCCCACCAACAGTGTAAGAGGGTTCCCTTTTCTCCACACCCTCTCCAGCATTTATTGCTTGTTGACTTTTGGATCACAGCCCTTCTGACTGGTGTAAAATGGTACCTCATCGTGGTTTTGATTTGCGTTTCTCTGATCAGAGGCCAGGAAATTCAGGCGAGGCTTTTTTGGGGCCCCTGTTGTAGCAGCAGGGAGTGAGAACAAACAACGGGTTCCCTGGCTGGTTCCTTAGATGGGGTGATGTTAGGGGTGTGTCCAAGGGTAGCCTGGAGGCATGGCTTAGATGTTCTGCCCACACTGCAGATGGTGATATGTGCAGGGGGCGTGCACAATACACTGCTTTTGCTCCTGATGCCCTGATTTGCTTCAGGCTCCTAAAAAGTGGCAGTTGGATTTTTTGGTCTCTTTGTATTTTGGGGGTTCATATTTTCCCCAACTGTGCATGCATGCCGTGAGTTTTGGTCCCATTTTATTTCTAGAGAAGAAGTATGTCCAGCTGCAAGCACTGCAGTACTTAAACAAAGTGCCCTGGGTCCCAAGCCATTCTCAATCTGATAATACTTCTTCTGGCTGAGAACCTCGAGAGACAAACTGTAGGCCAAGGAATGTAACAAGAAATGAAGCTCTAGAAACTGGGAAAGCTGTTTCCTTTTCTGAAGGGAGCCTGGTTGTGCTAACACTTTGATTTGGGCCCATTGTAAAACATTTCTCTCCTCTAGCTTCCAGAACTGTAAGAGAATAGATGTGTGTTTATTTGATCCACCAAGCTGTGTGTGAGTGTGTTTTTAAAACCACAAGTAAGTGGTAATTTGTTATACACCGTAAACAACTGATAGAGCAAGGCTCCTCTGAGGAGGTGACCGTATCTACTTATGAAGAGGAAGGAACCTTCCTGAACAGCAGGTCATTCGTACTGTGTGGGTTGAATAGAATTAGGAAAAGGAATGTGGAAGGAGATGAGATGGTGAATTGAAGCGCAGGAGTAAGGAAGGCAGAGCTGGGAGAACAAGAAGGGAATGGTGGGCATATGACTGCTTGGATCTTGTAACGACAATCCTTTAACCTTCCCTGCCATGAATCCCCTGTGACAAGTGGGAGTGCTTTGAATCCCCTAACTTCTGTGGGAGTGCTTTGTAAATCGCAGATTTAAGGAAGTGTCACTTAATACTCAAGTGACAAAATGCGAAATACAGAATAGAAGAAAAACATATTATATCCCTTTGATCAGGGAAACAAGTCCAGTTTAAGTCCAATAAAATCACAGTGAAAAAGACTACCTAAGTCATCATAAGAAATATGTAATTTGGGTACTTCAGCAAGACTGAACATTGCTGCTAAACCTCTATTAAGATGGTGGGTTCCACCCATGGCAATGATGAAGCCCTGTCTATAAGTGGATTTTCAAGCAGTAAGTATCACTAATGGAACCTGGAGCAAAAGAATCAGGAAAATCTGTTCATTATCTCAAATTTGTGATAAATGGATGAGATTTCTAAGTGACTATAGAAGTCTTGTGTCATCAATGCAGAGTTGGGCTCCCCTAAAGGCTCGGCTGGTAAAGAATCAGCCTGCACTGTGGGAGACCTGGGTTTGATCCCTAGGTTGGGAAGATCTCCTGAGAAGGGAATGGCTACCCACGCCACTATTCTGGCCTGGAGAATTCCATGGACTGTAAGTGGATTTTCAGGTAGCAAATATTACTGACGGGGTTGCAAAGAGTCGGACACATCTGAGTAACTGATATGAACTGAGAATCACGTTTTTCTTTCTTAAAAGTTGCTTTGGGGGGAGGGGCACACTGTTTCTCCATCATCTCCGTTCCCTTGTCAGGTAATTGTAAACGTGAGAAGTACATCTGTGAACTTAGAGAAACAAAAGTACTTGATCTTCAGAGATGGTTATGAAATAAGACCATTTCAAACATTTCAAATATATGTAATAATGGTATTTAAATAGTCCTGATAGACAATAAATTTGAGGGAGACATATAATTAGCTCAGCTACTCTTTAACAACATATGCTGCATAGTCTTTAAAGATCCAAGTTTGTGTCCAATTTTCCAAATTTTCCTTACCCTTCCCAGTACATGCAGACATATATATTTTCCTTTTTTGTCTCAAGTATATTAAGAATCACAATAACTATTAAATATAAGTGTGTAAACAATTGGCAAGAAGAAAGTATCTTCCAGTAAGCAATAATAATCAAACTTTAATAACTTAAGAATCAACTGGTGATCTGCTTAAAATGCAGATTTGATTTCACTCATCCCAGAATGGAGTCTGAAAATCTACCTTTGTAGCAATCTTCCAGGGGCTGCTGATGTTAATGTTGAATAGACAATACTTTGACTATAAAGAATTTAAATCAAATTAAATGGGTTTGGGCATGTTTGTCTTCCCATAATAGAGAAATCATGCCTACCAGATGAGACAGTTATAACTGCTAATGATTATAAACTTTGGACAAAACATTAAAACAAAAAAAGTACTATAACAAAGTGAAGGTATCAAAGAATAATTAAAAGTGTGTAGAAACTTGAGCAGAGTGTATATGTGAAAGAAAGAAATAGCAATTGGTGACTTTCCCATCTTTTGTGGATTTTCGCATGAGAATAGGGCCCAGATAATGTTCTTGATATTTTATGTAGAAAAGCAACAGAGATTGATATAAATATGTTCCACATAATGTTAGGGTGAATGATTAACTCACCCTAGGGTGAGTTAGTAACTCACCTTTTAGGGTGAAATATTAACATCCTAATCCTTCAAACTTGTGAATATCATCCTATATGAAAAAAAAATGAAGATATAATTACTCTAAGGATTTTGAGAGTTGATCGTCCTGTAAGCCAACAGAAATGTCCCTCTGAGAGACATATAGAACAGAGACACACAAACAGAGAAGAAACAATGTAAAGAAGACAGAAACTGGAGTGATATTATCATTAGCCACGAAACCTTTAAGACCTATGTACGGTCACCCCAAACTGGAAGAATCAGGATGTGAATTATCCCTCAGAGCCTCCTACAAGGAGTGCCCCCTGAGTGATATATCACCCTCTTTCTCCTTCTTACTCTGCTGTGAGTGTCTATCTAGAGTTGTCTTTCATGTTCTCTCTGCTGATTTCTCGATGGGCTACACTCATAATAATAGCCCTGGTCTAGTCTAGGCTGATGCTTCAAAATCCTTAGGAAGGCATTTGCTGTCTAAGTTTTCCTGCAAAGTCACTATTTTGATTTCTTTTCTGTGTTTATATAATAGATTGTCCATTTGGTAGTGGCGTGAGGCAAGCGGTGTTGAGTTGGAATTTTTGTCCAGAGAAGGTAGTGGAAATATTGACTGATCCAGATGTATTTTTATTACCCAAGAACCTTTACACCTGTAAAATTGCTGTGCCCTTAATGAGTTGAGTGTGTTTTTTATTTCCTCATGATCTAATGTATTTTCTGGTCTAAAAATGAAACATACAGGTTTGCAATTAGACTACCTAATTTTCAGTTTGTGCTTCGCCATTCACTGCCTATATACAATTGGTAAGTGTTTTAATATCTTTGAGATTCAATTATTTTATGTGTAAAAGAGAGAGAATATTTATTACATCATATTTTTTTGAGGATTTTATGATAAACAGTGGAAGTTTTAGTATAATGCATACCAATCTGCTAAATTGAATTACAGCATAGTATATCCAATTATTCTAAAGTAGACCAAAAATGATAAGTAGTTCCTTGCTTATAATTCTTGTAAGATATTGCTAAATTGTCTGTACTCTTTATTGAAAATGCATATATTATCTGCAAGTTACTGTACAAGGCAGCCTACTGTTTGTCCATGCTTAGTCAAACCTATGGCCTACTTCATTTTTCTCTGGAATCTCCGTTGGAGGTATGAAGCGGTGTTTCACATAGGGTCATGATCTTCTTCTCTGCTGGTGACTTTAGGAATATGGTGCACACTACCAAATATTATGTTTTATATTAGTAAGGCATCCTGGTCTCAAATCAAGGATTTAGTTTCCAAAATTGTATAAATCATTCCTTAGATTTATCTTGTACTGGGTTTGCAGTATAGTTTCATTGTAGTAAACTTTTGTTGTGGCGGTCAGACACTCAGTTGTGTTCAACTCTGCGAGCTCATGGAATGTAGTCTACCAGGTTCCTCTGTGCTTGGAATTTTCCAGGCAAGAGTACCTGAGTGGGTTGCCATTTCCTACTGCAGGGGATCTTCTCAACCCAGGGACTGAACCTGTGTGTGTTATATCTCTTGCACTGACAGATGGATTCTTTACCCCAGCAGCTTCTAGGAAGCTCTAATCAAATTGTTATTTACACAGGTTGTGCATTTGAATGTCAACTGTGCCACTTCCTGGAGAAGGCAATGGCACCCCACTCCAGTACTCTTGCCTGGCAAATCCCAAGGACACAGGAGCCTGGTAGGCTGCAGTCCATGAGGTCACTAAGAGTTGGACACGACTGAACGACTTCACTTTCACGTTTCACTTTCATGCATTGGAGAAGGAAATGGCAACCCACTCCAGTATTCTTGCCTGGAGAATCCCAGGGACAGGGGAGCCTGGTGGGCTGCTGTCTCTGGGGTCGCACAGAGTTGGACACAACTGAAGCGACTTAGCAGCAGCAGCAGCCACTTACTAGCTGGCAGAAATTGGGAGATTTAGTCTCCTTATCCATAAAATAAAGACAGTCATTTCTACTTCTTGGTGTTAATGTGAATTTTAGATTAAATGTTCAGTTCAGTTGGGTTCAGTCACTCAGTCATGTCTGACTCTTTGTGACCCCATGAATTGCAACATGCCAGGCCTCCCTGCCCATCACCAACTCCTGGAGTTCACTTAAACTCATGTCCATCGAGTCAGTGATGCCATCCAGCCATCTCATCCTCTGTCATTCCTTTTTCCTCCTGCCAGCATCAGAGTCTTTTCCAATGAGTCAACTCTTCATATGAGGTGGCCAAAGTACTGGAGTTTCAGCTTCAGCATCATTCCTTCCAAAGAAATCCCAGGGCTGATCTCCTTCAGAATGGACTGGTGGGATCTCCTTGCAGTCCAAAGGACTCTCAAGAGTCTTGTCCAACACCACAGTTCAAAAGCATCAATTCTTCAGCACTCAGCTTTCTTCACAGTCCAACTCTCACATCTGTAAATGACAACTGGAAAAACCATAGCCTTGACTTGACGGACATTTGTTGGCAAAGTAATGTCTTTGCTTTTCAATATGCTATCTAGCTTGGTCATAATTTTTCTTCCAGGGAGTAAGCGTCTTTTAATTTCATGTCTGCAGCCACCATCTGGAGTGATTTTGGAGCCCCCCAAAATAAAGTCTGACACTGTTTCCACTGCTTCTCCATCTATTTCCCATTGGATATAAAATCTGACATACATTTGTTGCCCCTTAAAGTTATAGTTATTTTTAATCTGTGATTATATTTTCAAGTAACAATTTTTTTTATCCCTACCCTCTGTTGTTTCAGGATTCCACATAAGCAAATGCCTATAATTTAATGGATTTTAATCACATCTTCTTTTAGTCTTCTCTTTTAAGTTAAAGAAATGACTGGAGAAAGGAAAGGCTACCCACTCCGGTATTCTGGCCTGGAGATTTCCATGGACTGTATAGTCCATGGAGTCGCAAAGAGTCAGACATGACTAGCAGCTTTCACTCTCATGCTGTTCAAACTCATGATGTTCAAGGGTCAACTGTATTAGTATATAGTGCTATAAAATGTTAAGCAGATACAATTATTAGAAATGAAATGCTCCATAGAGTAGAAATAAGATATGAGGTGATTTGCTGTTAAAGCATGAAAGGTGAGACTTGGGCTGTGTAAGTACCTGTAAGCCCCAAAGATAGTGAGGGAAGAGTTCAGTTAAAAGATAGAGACCAAGGTGATACCAGAAATGCAGATGAGATGACTACCAAGGACATGACTTGACTTATAAGTCATTATGCCTTTAAGGCCATGTCTACCTTGGTCATTTCACTTCAGTACAAGCCAAAATAATCAGTTGAGTTGATGTATAATATCACGTAAGAAATGAATTGCCAGTCTAGGTTTGATGCAGGATATAGGATGCTTGGGGCTGGTGTACTGGGATGACTAAGAGAGATGGTAAGGGGAGTGAGGCAGGAGGGGGGTTCAGGATTGGGAATATGTGTGCACCCATGGCGGATTCATGTGGATGTATGGAAAAACTAATACAGTATTGTAAAGTAAAATAAAGTTAAAAAAAAAAAGAAAAATAATCAAAGAGTAGGAGATTACTTGATTACATAATATAATCAATTGTCTGAAATTGACTGTTAAACACAAGCATAAATATGCACACATATCTTGAGAGAAACATACCATCTAAACAGTTCCCTTGCTTACATTAAGAACATATGTACTTTAAAATTTTTAATTGTATTTTGTTTTCTTTTAATAGCATTATTGAGGTATAATTAATATTTAAAGAACTGCATATATTCAATATATACAATTAGATGAGCTTGGACTAAAGACATTATAGAGATAAAAACACTACAGTCAAGTCCTGTCCAACAAATTCGAGTTTCTATTTATTTTTTGTGAGAAGAATAATTTATATGACATCAATTATCTTAAATTTTGAAGTGAAGAATATACTAACTATAGGCACTAGTTTGTATAGCATATCTCTAGAACTTATTTATCTTACATAAATGAAGTTTATGCTCATTGTATAACTCCCCTCTTCCATCACCCTTTAACCTTTGACAGCTAGATGTATTCTCTGTGTCTATCAATTTGAGTTTCTAAATGTTTCATATAAGTGAAATTCCACTTATTATCTTTTTGCAACTGTCCTATTTCACTTAGGATATTGTCCTCCAAGTTCATACATGTTGTTAAAAGAGCAGAATTTCCTTCTTCTTTAAGATTTAATAACAGTCAGCATGTATTTACTTTATAATATCCATTGGGTAATTAAACTCGAATCTTTGAGACAGAATGGTTTTGTATTACTTTCATTTAATGATTGTATTAGATTAAAAATGTGGAAACTTATATCAGAATTCTTTAGTTTTCTTGGAATTAGATCTGAGCCTACTGAGAAAGGTGCCTTTCCCATCATAAATTTAGTGGCATTTCCTATTTTAGACACATGATGCTGCTACTGCTGCTAAGTCGCTTCAGTCGTGTCTGACTCTGTGGGACCCCATAGACGGCAGCCCACCAGGCTCCCCCATCCCTGGGATTCTCCAGGCAAGAACACTGGAATGGGTTGCCATTTCCTTCTCCAATGCATGAAAGTGAAAAGTGAAAGTGAAGTTGCCCAGTCGTGTCCAACACTCAGCAATCCCATTAACCACAGCTTTCCAGGCTCCTCCATCCGTGGGATTCTCCAGGCAAGAGTACTGGAGTGGGTGCCATTGCCAGGCTTGTATAATTAAGAGATCATTAAATTCTAAGTTTAGGAAACAGAAATATCCTTATTAAGTTACTATTAATGGCCCAATATATATATATATATTTTGGTCATTTGTTTATGATGGAGTTTTATTTGGAAATCAGCATTGGTCATAGCAAACACCCTCTTCCAACAACACAAGAGAAGATTCTACACATAGACATCACCAGATGGTCGACACCGAAATCAGATTGATTATATTCTTTGCAGCCAAAGATGGAGAAGCTCTATACAGTCAGCAAAAACAAGACCAGGAGCTGACTGTGGCTCAGATCANGATGGCATCATGGACTCGATGAACGTGAGTCTGAGTGAACTCCGGGAGTTGGTGATGGACAGGGAGGCCAGGAGTGCTGCGATTCATGGGGTCTCAAAGAGTCGGACACAACTGAGTGACTGAACTGAACTGAACTGACAGACATTTTTACTACCATCAGAGGACACTCACAAACAAGTGGTTAACTAAGGATAATGTGACACTGATGTTAAAATATTGATATGTCTCCTTTTATTGTAAGAATATAAAATAATGACTTCAAAGAGAGAACTGTAACTACTGACTTCTCCCCAAGGAGAAGTATTTAAGTTTAATTTTCTTGTTTCATCTACAAATACTTAAAGTCTGAATTCTTCAATTTACAGGTTGAGAAGAAAGTAGAAAAGTCAACACACAATAGCAAATGCTACTTTTTATTATTATCATTAAGTTGCCTCTTTCTTCAGGCTGGCAAGTTCTTCAGTACCATTAGTCTGACTGAGCTGCTAATCCCACTACTTTTGCTGATCATTAGTTTTATTTGGTAAATCTTTATGACAGTTTTATTGAAAGCTGAAAGAAGAATTGATCTGAGACCTAGTTTATATAGACTATCTCTTCAAAGGGTGTAAATATTCTCCATTAATGGTAATTTTGAAGAAAAATAAATTAAGTATTGATACAATCGTAACCTAACCCAAAGCTCTATCCTGTAAGAATTTCTACTCTCATTATGTAATAGTAACTCTTTTAAAAATTTAATATAATTTTACTCTTAAATAATATTAAATATTTGTTTATTTACTTATATAACCTGAAAATGATTTTAAATGTTCTCATTTTATTTTGAATTTCAAATTTATAAAATAGTCCATATGGCATGGCATATTACATCCTGGTGCATTATAGTACCTGCAGGGCAATCTTCAATGATAACTTCAATGATACTAGCAAATCTTATAGCAGAATATTTCTATATATTTATTAAAATGAGTTATATGGGAACGAAGGTTCACATTACTTTTAAGGTTTTTTATGTAATATTTATTAGAATGCATGTTTACAGTGTTGCATGTAATATATTATTAATTAAAGATACATATTCAGTATCATTGATTTCAAAAGATAACAGGTATTTACCACTGTGATAGATGTTTTAGTAGGTATATGAATAGAGTGCTATTGAATGATGTTTTGGCAAGTAAACTTGAATGAGAAAACAAGGAGCAGCTTTTTAAAGAGGAGAGTAGATTGAACTCAAACACATAATTTGGAAGTTTCCGTTGGTCAGATAAAGACTGATGTTTAGAGATAAGGGCTCAGGTGTAGCCTGAGTGAAAGTCTGAAGCATGGGACACGATGATAGGTTTTCATGAAAAAAGCACTGGAGTAATTCAGTTTAAGAATTATTTGTGCTTGAAGTACGTTAGTAATCATGACAGTGCGATGTAGAAATAATATTGAAGGAACATGAAGAGATAAAATTGATAAAATTTTGTTACTGGAAAGAGAGAATTAGACAAAAGTCACCAATGATAACTCAATTTCTAATCTTGAGTAACTTGGGGTATGAAATGCCATTCAGTAAAGATGGAAGTGAATGTGGAGGTGGAAGATGGTGGGGTTCAGTTTGGAAACACATAAGAGGAGTCATTTAATACAGCAGTCCCCAACCTTTCTGGCACCAGGAACTGGTTTCATGGAAGACAGTTTTTTCTCAGACAGGCAGGTGAGGAAGATGGTTTCGGGATGACCCAACTCATTATATTCATCGGGTACCTTGTGATCTATAGTGAAAGAGGTCACCATAGTGTAGCATTAGTGGGAGCTCTGAACTTGTTTTCCTGCAGACTGATGGGTCTGTCTGGGCTTGATGGGAGACAGTGATTCCTGAAGTGTGCTGCTTATGTCCAGTCTACTCTGTATTTTCATTTTTTTTTACTGCTACTGCAGGGAAAAAACATAAACAAAAACCTGCTTCACAAAGAGAGGATGTTGGAAATGGAAGCAAACATTTCAGTGATTTTGTGACAATCAGGATATTCCACCTTGACTTTAATCCAGAATATATAGAGATTTTAAGTTGCCGCAAGCATAGCACAATAAATTAGTAAATTGCTTCATTGCCTGATACTCACTTCCTGCTGTGCAGCCTAGTTCCTAACATATGACACCTGTCCGTGGCCCAGGGATTGGGAACCATTGATTTAATATATCTCTTAGGTAAGAAGTTCAAGTGTGACACCCATGCCACCAGAAAAGCCTATGCTGAAGATAGGTATATGTAATTTATTTGACTATCGATGATAAACTAAGCAGTGAGGTAGTGAATGAATAGAGAGTTATAGGAATAAGTATAAAGAGGGGCATCTAGAAAACACTAAAATGTAAGGGCCAGGTTATGGAAAAGATTGATTTCATGGAGGATTCTAGAAAGGAAAATAGAAATGAGTCCACTAGGATGTGAGAGGAAATGTAATTTCAAGAAGAAATAGGTAGTCAGGATTCTAAAGAAAGCAAATACTAAACACAAACTTGATAATTTGAAGATACTTTAATAAAGCAGTGATTTCAAAAGATATGGGCAATGTTCCAGGAAAACAGAAGAGGCAATGCCATATCCCAGGTTTATAATCAGGGTGGATGGGGCTATTACTAATATCCAGGTCCTGTTACTTAAAGGCAAAAGTGGAGGGAGTGATCAGCTTCACTGAAGAAAGGCCACCTGGAAATTTATGACTTAGTGTCACACTCTCTGTTTCAAATCTTCATTGCTGACTTAAAGAAAATACTTTAGGGAGACATCCAATTACCATCAGTTGAAAAGTTAGTAAGATAATTCTCGGTCTTAATGAACCATTTCTAGAAAAAGTGCATTCAATGAATAAAAGACGCAATGATTATAAAAATACCAAGGGAAAGTAGCAGTAGAATCAGAAGGCAGACTAAGCACACTTTTCTTCTCCATTATTAAGAGAAAGATATAAGCAAGTAAGAGTACTTTAAATATAGAATGGATAAAAGTACTAAGGATTTCATTATGTTTCATTGAGGTCAGAGTATGGGAACAAAAGGGAATTGAGAGATTAAAAAAAAAAAGGACCTGGACAAAAAGTATTTAGATTAATATCCAGATTTTGAATTTTATAGACTAAGTAAATGCTTTGTAGCAATCAATGACCCGCTGTCATTGTCATATATTCATATTGGACATGCATTATGGGCAACAGGGGTAAAATTGCTGACAGTATTTATGTACAAATAAGTATACACACAGAGGGCTTCCCTGGTAGCTCAGTTGGTAAAGAATCCACCTGAAATGAGACCAGGGCTCAGTCCCTGGGTCAGGAAGATCTCCTAGAGAAGGAAGGCAACCCACTCCAGAATTCTTGTCTGGGAAATCCCAAGGAGAGAGGAGCCTGGCAGGCTACAGTCCATGGCATCAAAGAGTTGGACATGACTTAGTGACTAAACCACCGTATACACACAGAGAGACATTGGCTTTGCTACTTTTATGATAGAAGTTATCATAGCTTTGTCAACATATAGCAGCCTTTCAATGATTTGGGTAAGAATGGCTTACCAGTTTAGTCAAATAATCAGTGAACTTAATCAAAATGCTTTAAATACTGTCATTTACAAACAGGAAAATAATCACTACAACTGGAGATGTTCATATTTAGAAATTTTAATATAGTGTCTTGCTTTTTCACACCTAGAAATCTAAGTCAAATATTGTCTTCCAGTTTTAAAGATTGTTTATGATGACCTGTTTGTTTTATTATGACTTAATTAACTGAGAAACAAAATTATAATTTTCATGATTATCCAAATCAGAATTATTTTTCAGTTTTCTCAAGAGAAATCATTGTGAAATGGAGACCCATGTATTTTAAAACTAGATAAAAGCAGTAAGGTGATGACCAGAAAAGTGGTCAAGTCTCTCTCTTCTCTTGAAACTCACTCTTGTTCTTCCTTTTCACTACCATCTGTTCACACACAGGCACACACAAAGTTCCTTATCAACTGTTACGGCTAATGAAAAGCATACCAAAAGAATCTCATTGACTGATAATGTGTTGCTGTGTGTCTGAAGCTGTATGCTGCTCTAAGTGAAAATATGCTTCTTCGTATTTATCTCACTTTGTATGTGCTAATACATTTCTTTCTAATATTTACTAGCCTTAGATCATAATCTCTTTAGAAATTTCACAGAAATATTGATTTCCCCTCTCTTGAGATGCATTTTAAAGGAATAGGTGGCTCAGAGGGTAAAGAATCCGCTTGCAATATGGGAGACCTGGGTTCAATCCCTGGGTCAGGAAATCCCCTGGAGAAGTATTCTTGCCTAGAGAATCCCATGGACGGAGGAGCCTGGCAGGCTATAGTCCATTGGGCTGCCAAGAGTTGGACACAGCTGAGTGACTACCACTTTCCCTTTCACATCCCTTCATAAACATGCTTTTTTTCTGAAATTTAAAGGAACAACTTTGGACTAAGTCTTATAAACTTACTGTGTTTTAGAGATCTTAAGACAAAAATAGATCTTGTAAGAAATATTGAAAAAAACGGGAAGTGTCTTAAACTTGAATTTCAAGTCTTACCGTTTTAAGCATGTGCATGTAGAATCCTTGAAATTATACATAAATAATTGTACAATGGGACATATATATATATATATAATGTATATATAGGGGAGTGTGTGTATATACTCTTGTTTAGTCAATAAGTGGTATTGGACTCTTTTGCAACACCATGGACTGTAGCACTCCAGGCCCCTCTGTCCATGGGATTTCCCAGGCAGGAATGCTGGAGTGGGTTACCATTTTATTTTCCAGGGGATCTTCCCAACCCAGGGATAGAACCTGCATCTTCTGCATTAGCAAGTGGATTCTTTACTGCTGAGCCAACAGGGAATACTATATATATGTGTGTGTGTCTGTGTATGTATAAATACACACATAGAGAAACATAATATATATATGTATGTATATGTCTATCTGAAGATAGTGTTCACTTTTTTCTTTTATACTTATTTATAGATAATTTGAAATATGCCCTCTAAAGAATGAACAACCATGTATGATTTGATCTCCAATAAAAACAGATATCTCTCAAAGATAAGTTAGTAATATTTAAAATGTATGTAAAACATTTCACAGTTTATTTCACACTGTAAAGAGATAACTGTCAATATTGTGATTTCATTGTCATATATAAATTGAGATCACTTATTTATCAACAGAAGTAAGCTGGCAGAAGCTAGATATATAGTAGTTTTCACATATTTTGTTTTCTGAAAGGCATATGACCTTTTGATCTCTATTACATAGGGATAAGTTTCATTAAAAGCATGAACATTTTTACTCAATTCATTTTATGGAAGATGCAAGCATATCCAGAGTGTCCCTTTCCTAAGTATGTTTACTGACATAGGAACAGAGGGTGGAAACTTATGTATCAGAAAGAGACAGTGGTCACACATATGAGAGATTTTAGAGTGAACTTGTTCCTTTTGAAGATAATGACTCCTTGGAAGGGAAAAGGAAATGGAGAAGGTATTATTATTTAGCTGTTCAGTCATATCTGACTCTTCTGTGACCCCATGGAATATTTTTGTTATTTAGTCACTAAGTTGTGTCCAACTCTTTGTAACCCCATGGACTGCAGTGTACCAAGTTTCCCTGTCCTTCACCATCTTCTTGAGTTTGATCAAGCTCATATCCATCTAGTTAGTGATGCCATCCTACCATCTTATCCTCTGTTGTCCCCTTCTCCTCCTGCCTTCAATCTTTCCCAGCATCACAGTCTTTTTTTTTTTTTTTTNGTGTGGCTCCTCTCAGCTGTTCCCACGCCGTCCCAGCCTCGCACTCTCTGCGCTGCCCCTGACCTCGGAAGTGGGGTGGCTCCTCCCAGCCGTTCCTGTGCCGTCACTGCCTGGGACTCTCGGCCGCTGTCTCTTGGACGTGGGGTGGCTCGTCTGGGCTGCGTTTAGTGAGCCGGCGGCTCGCAGCCACCTGCGCTTATTAGTGCATCACAGTCTTTTTCAAAGAGCTGGCTCTTCACTTTAGGTGGCCAAAGTGTTGGAGCTTCAACTGAAGCATCAGTCCTTTCAATGAATATTCAGGGTTAATTTCCTTTAAGATTGACCTGTTTGATTTCCTTGCAGTCCAAGGGACTCTCAAAAGTCTTTCCAGAACCAAAGTATGAAAGCATGAATTCTTTGGTGCTCAGCCTTCTTTTTGGTCTAACTGTCACATATGTATATGACTACTTTAAAAATCATAGCTTTGCCTGTAAGGATTTTTGTCAGCAAAGTGATGTCTTTTTTTTTTCTTTTCTTTTTTTTTAAATCCTCTGTCTAGGTTTATGAAAGTTTTTTTTTTTTTTCCCAGAAACAGAATCTTCTAATTTCATGGATGCAGTCACCATCTACAGTGATTTTGAAGCCTGCTAGAATCCTGTCCATGTGATTCTCCAGGTAAGAATACTGGAGTGGGTTGTCATTTCCTCCTTCAGGGCATCTTCCTGATCCAGAGATCAAACCTGTGTCTCCTGCATTAGTAGGCAATTCTTTACCACTGACACACCAAGGAAGCCCCACTCTCCAGTTCACATTTCTATGTAAGTGTCCATCCATCCCCCACCCATTCTTTATCCAGTTTCTGAAGGATAGACTGGTATATATAACAAGAAAAAAATTATACAAGTGTCTGATCTCTCATGCAATCTGTGTAGAAAATAGTCATTCAGCTGAAAAAAAAGTAAATGTTATGTCCACTGTCATATGATAGTGTGAAATTCAAGAACATGGAATGAAAAACTAAATATTGTAAGTAAGGGTAGGCTTTTCAGAGGAAAGTGTGCCTAAGATGAGAATCAAAGAATTACCAGAAGCAAAGTTAATGGTCCTGGCTTACAATGCGGGAGACCTGGGTTCGATCCCTGGGTTGGGAAGATCCACTGGAGAAGGAAATGGCAACCCACTTCAGTATTCTTGTCCGGAAAATCCCATGGACAGAGGAGCCTGGCAGGCTACAGTCCATGGTGTTGCAAAGAGTCTGACACGACTAAGCGACTTCAATTCACTTCACTTCACTTCATAATGAGAATGTTCCAGGCAAAATAAACAGTGTGTACTAGTGTCACAGGAAAAAAAAAAAAAAAGGCCTCCTACCTTAAGAGGTCATCATTTCCTTTTATTTTCCTTTGTTTTTAACCATTGTTTTTGTTTTTCCCTTTTTTTCTCCAAAGGAAATTTCAAACATTGTTAATGCATGTGAAGCTCTTTCTTTCTCTATATTCTGTATCAATTTTACTGTTGAAAATGAATTAGTATATTTAATAAGGTTTGGGCTCTAATGTGTTTTGGACCCAGAAAATCAATTGGTGCATGTTGTAAAGCCTGATATCATATGTTGTGTTTCTGTTTGCAAGGTGGACTGACGGAAGCAGAAATAATTATCCATTAAAAATTATGAGCATACAAGGCTTCATGGATTAAACATGTCAATAGGCACACAATAATTGAAACATGTAAAACATGTGCTTTTTAAATTTTTGACAGCAGTGTTATACATCTAAAACTAAAACAGTATTATAAATCAATTATATTTCAATAAAAAATTTAAAAAATTCAAAATTATGACAGCACTATCACAAAGACCAGTTAGTTATACAGTGATTTAAAAATGACTATGTAATATGTCAAATTAGAATATATATATAAACTTGGATGAATTGATGCAGGCAATTTTTAAATGACAATTTGGAAGTGGAGTCTATAAAAATGAATCATTGTTTCTGTCCTTATTACAAAATTTTGCATTTCCTGAGAAAACAACTTATAAAAAGTCAAAGTAGATCATATTTAGCATTGATATGCTAGCCTGTGTGCTGATTTATAATAGAGTTGAAAAAAAGAAATGTGCTTATTGGTAGAAATTTCTCTTCCTTGTTACAGTTATAGTCTTACAATGTGAATGTGCAAGATAAAACAGAGCCATTAAGTTATGAACTTCTTCTGTTCAGTTCAGTCGCTCAGTCATGTCCGACTATTTGAGACCCCATGAGCTGCAGCATGCCAGGACCCCCTGTCCATCTCCAACTCCCAGAGTTCCCCCAACTCATGTCCATTGAGTTAGTGATGCCATCCAACCATCTCATCCTCTGTCATCCCCTTCTCCTCCTCCTGCCCCCAATCTTTTCCATCATCAGGGTCTTTTCAAATAAGCCAGCTCTTCGCATCAGGTGGCCAAAGTATTGGAGTTTCAGCTTCAATATTAGTCCTTCCAATGAACACCCAGGACTGATCTCCTTTAGGATGGACTGGTTGGATCTCCTTGTACTCCAAGGGACTATCAAGAGTCTTCTCCAACACCACAGTTCAAAAGCAGCAATTCTTCCGCACTCAGGTTTCTTTATAGTCCAACTCTCACATCTATACATGACTACTGAAAAAACCATAGCCTTGACTAGACGGAATTTTGTTGACAAAGTTGTGTCTCTGCTTTTCAATATGCTGTCCAGGTTGGTCATAACTTTCCTTCCAAGGAGTAAGCGTCTTTTAATTTCATGGCTGCAGTCACCATCTACAATGACCTTGGACCTCCCAAAAAATAAAGTTAGCCACTGTTTCCACTGTTGGATGCCATGATCTTAGTTTTCTGAATGTTGAGCTTTAAGCCAAATTTTTCACTCTCCTCTTTCACTTTCATCAAGAGGCTTTTTAGTTCCTCTTCACTTTCTGCCATAAAGATGGTGTCATCTGCATATCTGAGGTTATTGATATTTCTCCCAGCAATCTTGATTCCAGCTTGTGTTTCTTCCCGCCCAACATTTTTCATGATGTACTCTGCATATAAGTTAAATAAGCAGGGTGAGCTTCCTGGTTTAATAAAAAAGTATTCAAAGAATTAGAAAAATGTAACTAAATTATGTTGAAATATTTTAAGACCAATCTCTTTGGAAGATGAGGATAAAGCAGCAAATGTGGGCTGTTGTCTTGATACCACATGTAGTTGTATCTTACTCTTAACCTTTGGAAAGACAATAATGCATATATCATAACAGCATTTTAAAGGTTGCAGTAAAAATATTCAAATCTTAAAGGGGTTGGATGTTTCAAATTACTTTCTAGTGTTGAAAGCTTTAGATTTAACAGTAATTCAGTCAGTCAGTTCAGTTGCTCAGTAGTGTCCAACTCTTTGTGACCCCATGAATCGCAGCACATCAGGCCTCCCTGTTCATCACCAACTCCCAGAGTTCACTCAGACTCACGCCCATCAAGTCAGTGATGCCATCCATCCATCTCATCCTCGGTAGTCCCCTTCTCCTCCTGCCCCCAATCCCTCCCAGCATCAGAGTCTTTTCCAATGAGTCAACCCTTCACATGAGGTGGCCAAAGTACTGGAGTTTCAGCTTTAGCACCATTCCTTCCAAAGAAATGCCAGGGCTGATCTCCTTCAGAATGGACTGGTTGGATCTCTTTGCAGTCCAAGGGACTCTCAAGAGTCTTCTCCAACACCACAGTTCAAACGCATCAATTCTTTGGGGCTCAGCCTTCTTCACAGTCCAACTCTCACATCCATACATGACTACTGGAAAAACCATAGCCTTGACTAGATAGACCTTAGTCGGCAAAGTAATGTCTCTGCTTTTGAATAAACTATCTAGGTTGGTCATAACTTAAGCTTACAAAAACTTAAATCATGTAAACTAAATATAACTGAGACTATAAACATAGGTGATATTGAAAATTATTTGTATTTTAAACAGTGTTCTGCCTTCTCATTTTACCATATCATGAAGGTGTGTGTAAGACTGTCTATTTAGGGTCTTATGAGGTTCAAAGCTACAGTATTCAGCATTTGGAAGAAGATTCAGCTTACTATATGTATATATTTTAAATTCATAATCCAAATTGAAAAGGAAAGGTAGCAATCATAAGACAGTTAAAGGACTTCCCTGGTAGTCCAGTGGTTAAGATTCTGAACTTCTGATACAAGAGGCACAGTTTTGATCCCTGGAGAGGGAACTAAGTTCTCATATGCCATGGGTGTGGCAAAAAAAAAGAAAGAAAAAAACAGTAAGTAAATATCCATATCATTAATTTTTCTGAAAAACTACATAGGTAGTATGAGAACATTAAAGATATAGGAATTTAGGTGAATGTGATAAATTATTTACATTCATGAAAGTGCTTTTTCTGTTTGTTTTTCCTTTGCAAGGAGAAATAGTGCATATCTGTATGCAAACTTCTACTGTCATCTCTTTAGTACATTTACTTATTATTTGGATTTACAAAAGTAGTTAGAGGTACTTTGTTAACTTTTTAATGTTTCTTCCAGTTTTATTGAGATATAATTGACTACACCACTGTATAATTTTGAGGTGTATAACATGATTATTTGAATGACTTGCATCATGAAATGATTACCACAATAAGTTTAAGTAAACATCCATAATCCTATATAAATTCAAAATAAAAGGAAAAAAATCTCCTTGTGATGAGAACTCAAAATTTACTCCCTTAACCACTTTCATATAAACCATACAACATTGTTAACTACAATCATCATGCTGTACACTACATCCACATAGTTATTTATCTTATCACTGGAACACCCCCTTCATCTATTTCTCCTTCCCCCCACCTCTCACCTCTGGTAACCTCGGATGTGATCTCTTTCTTCCTGTAACTTTGTTTGCTCACTTGATTTAAAATATAATTAACCTGTAACACTATGTTAGTTCCCAGTTCAGAACATAGTGATTTGACTTTTTTATAAGATGCTGGGAGGGATTAGGGGCAGGAGGAGAATGGGATGACAGAGGATGAGACGGCTGGATGGCATCACTGACTCTATGGACGTGAGTCTGAGTGAACTCCGGGAGTTGGTGATGGACAGGGAGGCCTGGCGTGCTGCGATTCATGGGGTCGCAAAGAATTGGACACGACTGAGCGACTGAACTGAACTGAATACATTGCAAAATGATCACTATAATAAGTTTAGTTACCATAGAAAGATATTATTTCATCATTATTGATTATATTCCTGTTAAATTTTTGTCTTAAACTTTACTTGCAAACTCTTATCCGCTATTCAACATTATCTCCTCTTCACCAAGAGCAAAAAGAAAAACAAATATATTCAAAATATTTACACCTAAATAACACCCAAGTATATGAAATGCTATGTAAATTATATAAATATATATATTTTACATCTATACACAATAGTAACAGTGTTAAGACACGGACTTTGGAGTCAGACTGCTAATACTAGATTTTTGGCTTCCTTACTATATTATTGAGGCGTAGGGCAAATTAGATAACCTGCTTACTTGAATTTCCTCAAATATTAAATGAAAAAATAGTTAACACCAATTTCTCAATATTGTCATCAGACTTTAGTGTTAATATATATGAAGTAATAGAGAGCTCAGTAAATGATAGCTATTATAATTAATAAATAGGTAACTAGAAGTAGACATTTTACTCCTGAATTTCAATTCAATCAATCCCCAAAATGGCTATGTAGAAATTCTTGTTTCTTATCCTAAAGTATTTTAACCTTGTGGGGAAAAAGCAAGGAGATGTTTCAAACATGATATCCTGCTGTCACTATATATTCTTAAATATTAATCCATCCAGTGAATTCATAGTAGTGATTATATGAAAATAGGTAATCATAATTTTTCAGATCTTATTTGAAGCATAACAGTATCTCTGAAAACTAACTTCCTGTTTCATATTGTCACTAAACTTTTACACTGAAAGTATTGTTCCAGTTGTGAGCTCCACATATCTGAACTTCATCAGTGTTGAATGCAGGAAACCGACAACAGTAAGATCCTTGAGGCCAAGTACAGTGCCTGCATAGTGCCCTTTGCACTGATTACCTGACCTGCAAAAGGTGGTTCGTTAAGGTTTGCTAAATGAATTAGTGAACAGATAATTAATTAAGCCACTGAATGCATATAGAATTACCTAGATTTTTATACATGCTAGAAATGAAAGAGTACTTCCAACAGTTAGTTGGAACTCTGTTAAAAACCTCATTTGAAGACAAGTGAATTCCGCTTAACTATCTAAATCCAGATTTTTTTTTTTAATGTTTCTTCTCAAGAATCAGATGGCATAATTAGAGTACAGATTTTAACCCACTTGGCACTGATTCTTCATAGTAACTGTTTTCAGAATCCTATCACCTTCAGTAAGGGCAGTGTCACACAGGAGATTTTTTGATTAGCATTAGTTCTTAGATATTATTATTCTAATATTCAGTTCAGTTCAGTTGCTCAGTAGTGTCCAGCTCTTTCAGACCCCATGGACTGTAGTATGCCAGACTTCCTTGTCCATCACCAACTCCCAGAGTTTACTCAAACTCATGTCCATAGAGTCAATGATGCCATCCAGCCATCTCATCCTCTGTTGTCCCCTTCTACTCCCGCCTTCAATCTTTCCCATCATCAGGGTCTTTTCCAATGAGTCAGCTTTTCTCATCAGGTGGCCAAACTATTGGAGTTTCAGCTTCAGCATTGTTCCTTCCGATGAATATTCAAGACTGATTTCCTTTAGGATAGACTGGTTGCATCTCCTTACAGTCTAAGGGACTCTCAAGAGGCTTCTCCAATACCGCAATTTAAAAGCATCAGTTCTTTGGTACTTGGCTTTCTTAATAGTCGAACTCTCACTTCCATACATGACTACTGGAAAAACCATAGCCTTGACTAGACGGACCTTTGTTGGCGAAGTAATGTGTCTGCTTTGTAGTATGCTGTCTTGGTTGGTCATAACTTTTCTTCCAAGGATCAAGTGTCTTTTAATTTCATGGCTGCAGTCACCTTATGCAGTGATTTTGGAGCCCCCTAAAATAAAGTTTTCACCATTTCCATTGTTTCCCCATCTATTTGCCATGAAGTGATTGGACCAGATGCCATGATCTTTGTTTTCTGAATGTTAAGTTTTAAGCCAACTTTTTCACTCTCCTCTTTCACTTTCATATATTACAATTACTAGTCTGCAGGGTGCTATATATGTCTATGTGTGTGTAATAGGTATGGTGAGGTACAAAGAAATCATACATGTGATTATTCCCATTTGTAAGCTAACGGATTAATAAACATTATGTTGCTGACTTAAAGGGGGTTTCTTTCTTAAGAATAATGATTTCAAATATTCCATGTTAATTTCAAAGCTTGTTTGAAGTATGGCATTTTACTGAATTAACTATTACCTGAGAATGCATTTATTGAATCTGTTTACTTTCCAAGCACATCAAGATGTTTCTGTTGTTGAAATTTGTTGGTTTCCTAGGAATCATTAAATATACTTTTTGAAACCCAAGGGAGGCAAATTAAACTAGAAGTTCTTTGTGAAAATTAATTTGGGAACATATTTATTTGATATTTGTATTAATATAAATTAATATACATAGTGGTATATAAGGAATATTTATTTGGTCATATTGAAGTTGAGATAAAGATGTTTTGCTTCTAAAACTAGCTAACAGCATAAATAGATATTTATTTAAAAGAGTCCTCCTGTTTTGTCTTAACCTCCTGTTTTGTATTGTCACTAATTGTTTTGATATAATATGTAATGTTTTGATATAATTTGGCTGCAATGTAGGAGACCCCAGTTTGATTCCTGGGTTGGGAAGATCCCCTGGAGAAGGGATAAGCTATCCACTCCAGTATTCTTGGGCTTCCTTGGGGACTCAGCTAGTTAAAAATATGCCTGCAATGTGGGAGACCTAGGTTTAATCCCCTGGAGAGAGGAACTACTACCCACTCCAGATTTGATATAAGTCCCTAGTATTTCTATATAGGTTTCTATATAAATATAGCCACAACTTTTTAATCCCTATTCCTGGGATATCCAAAGGAGTTTTAGAGGAGAGAGAAAAAATATATATATATATATACACAAACTGAAATCAATAACCATGGCCACTCTTCTGGATCACATTCTTAGTACAGTTTCTTCTTGTTCATTAATCAAAGTTACTCTCCTCTTCTTCTCAATGTTACAAGGGCCATCAATCAAAAAAGAATACTTTGTTGAGTGGGTAGCTATCACAAATGACTACTCACTTGAAGAAAACCTTTTACACTATTAGAGACATGTAAGTTCCCATTGAATTTTTCTCTAACACCAGGGTTGTAAAACCAAAACTTCTGATATACCTACGTGGAGTGAAAATGGTTTATGTCACGAGATTTTGAGCCTTATTGATTGATAGTGTCATGGCTTTAGGGTCATACTTTGAGGCCCACTGAGGTCAATGCTAAAGATGATAAGCAAAACCAGGTTTTTGATAATTTGGGTTAATTTCTTTACTTCTCTGGCATTCCTACTTCCTGATAAATTATGCAACTTCTATGACATTTTAGCTAAGACATATCTTGTACTCTCTTATTTTGAAAACTAACATTATTTCTAAATAAAAATATACTCCTTGGTGTTGCACAAGGAACAGTGAAGGAGCAGCCAGGGACTTCTGTGACGCTGGCTGCTTCTCTGTACAAATGTTAAGGTTTTGACTTCACAGTGACTTACTACATACATGGGTTTCACTTCCTTTGATTCCACTGGGTCTTGGATAGTTTAGTTATCTTCCTGAGGAAAATGTCTATTCTATATCAAACTTTGTCAAAGCTAATTTTGCCCTGTATTCCTGTGTTGCTAAACATTCAGATCATGATTTTTCATCTACTGAAGCTTCACATTAATAGATGATGTTTTGTTTTATTTCTTTGGGAATTGAGGGATCTTTGAATTTTGCGATACTCTTTCTATAGGACTTTTAACATCTACCACTTACTTTCTTGTTTCATTTTATCACTAGTCCTCCAAGACCAGTGTATACTTTACCTTTACCAAATATTACCAATGTAATATTTACCAATGTATCCTTTACCAGAATATTTTCCTCTCTGCATGAAACAGCATCTTCCCAGATTACCTCATCTGGTCCCACTCATATTTTGGTCCTTTTGTTTGTTTTTTAGACGTTGCTGTGATCTGTCATATCTCAGAAAGCTCTTGGTAGTTGACTCACAGCTTGAGACTCTTTCTGAAAGTGGTTATATGTGTGTTTTGTTACTTCTCAGATTACATTGCCCATCCTCATCTCTGCAGAGTCTCTCAGACTGCTTGTTTGTTATGAGCTGTAACCTAGCTTTGCTGATTTTGGGTGTTCCCTTGGCTTATGTGTACATTGTTATTCTCAACTTATATGTCTAAATTGAAGTTTAGTGTTTTCTCTCTCCTAGTTGTTTCCATTGATTGTTTCCATTCCAATTTTCATGGTTTTCTGAATGAAGTCAGGATTTGACAGGGCTTCCCAGGTGGCTTAGTGGTAAAGAATCTACCCACTAAACAGGGTATGCAGGTTCAAAATCCCCTGGAGGAGGAAATAGCAACCCACTCCAGTATTCTTGCCTGGAAAATTCCATGGACAGAGGAGCCTGGTGGGTTATAGTCCATGAGGTTGCAAAGAGTTGGACATGACTTCATGGCTAAGCATGCAAGCTGAATTATCTCATGGGACACTGGAAATTGAAAGGAATATATATATATATATATATATATATATATGTATTTTCCCCCCCTCAATGGGAGAAGATACTTGCATTGATGCAAATGACAAAGGATATTTCCAAAACACACAAAGAACTCATCAATTCAGTTTGGTTCAGTCACTCAGTCGTGTCTGACTCTTTGTGACCCCATGGACTGTAGCATGCCAGGCTTTCCTGTCCATCACCAACACCCAGAGCCTACTCGAACTCATGTCCATTGCATCGGTGATGCCATCCAACCATCTCAACCTCTGTTTTCCCCTTCTCCTCCTGCCTTCAATCTTCCCCAGTCTCAGGGTCTTTTCCAGTGAGTCAGTTTTTCACATCAAGTGGCCAAAATATTATGAGCTATAACCTAGCTTTGCTGATTTTGGGTGTTCCCTTGGCTTATGTGTACTTTGTTATACTCAACTTATATGTCTAAATTGAAGTTTAGTATTTTCTCTCTCCTAATTATGCCATATATATGATTGTTTCCATTCCATGTTCTATGGTTATGGGAATAAAGTCAGGATTTGACACGGCTTCCCAGGTGGCTCAGTGACGTTTCAGCTTCAGCATCAGTCCTTCCAGTGAATATTCAGGACTGATTTCCTTTAGGATGGACTGATTGGATCGCCTTACAGTCCAAGGGACTCTCAAGAGTCTTCTCCAACACCACAGTTCAAAAGCATCACTTCTTTGGTGTTCAGCTTTCTTTATTGTCCAACTCTCACATCCATACATTACTACTGGAAAAACCAATGGACCTTTGTTGGTAAAGTAATGTCTCTACTTTTTAATATGCTGTCTAGGTTGGTCATAACTTTTCTTCCAAGGATCAAGTGTCTTTTAATTTCATGGCTGCAGTTATCATCTGCAGTGATTTTGGAGCCCCCCCAAAATAAAATCTGTCACTGTTTTCATTGTTTCCCCTTCTATTTGCCATGAAGTGATGGGACTGGATGCCATGATCTTAGTTTTCTGAATGTTGAGTTTTAAGCCAACTTTTTTACTCTCCTCGTTCACTTTCATCAGGAGGCTCATACAATTCAATATAAAAGTAAACAAAAGCAACCTAATCAAAAGTGAGTATGAGACCTAAATAGACATACCAGATGTCCAACTGGCACATCAAAAAGAAAAAGAATGTTCAATGTCACTAATTATCTGAGAGGTATATATTAAATCATTTTTTTAGGCCCAAGAACTGTAGTTCAGTTAATCAACTTTATAAATTATTTACCTTTTCTTCTATAATCCTCATCTTCTTTTCTGCCAAAATGCTCCAGTCTGAGGTTAAAGAATGGATACATGGGTGGATTTATAACCTTTTGAAACTTGTCTTCCATGTGAAATAAGCTTATTTGTTGAATGTGTTGCATTAACTCTGGTTCCAACTGTCAATGGTACTCAAATTTGGTGATGTATCAAAATCAAGAGGATTTGCTATATCAAAATCTAGAGAATATTTTAAGCTGTTTCTAGGATCACAGTCCTAGAGATCTAATTCCATTGGTCTTGAGGGGAGAACATAGTTTAATTATTCAATAAATACTATGAGCTCTTTTTGATGTATATATTTCATAGGCTGTATATTGACCACTGGAAAAAGGAGGATCATTTTTGATATGTTTATCAGAAATAGTGTGGATCATATGGGTTGCTGGGGAAGGTAATATTCTAGGAATTGGGAAGCAGTCTTGAAGTTAGAGTGTCCTGGTACCTTTGAGGCTTAGTGATAAATCCAGTGGAGATGGACTTGAGTGTGTGAGGGAGAGGACACCAAGAGATTAGATTAGAAAGGTGGCCCAGCAGGTGTGTTACATAGGACCCTGGAGGCTATGCAATTACCTCTGAGTTTTTTGTAAATGATTTGGAAAGCCTCTGGAAATGAGGACTATAAGATTGACATGGTATGATTTTTGAAATGTCAGTTTGACTATTGTATGGAAAGAAGACTCTTAGGGTATCAGGGTAGAAAATGGGTAAATATTAGAATGCTACTGCATTAAACACAATGAAACATTATAGTAGTTTTTATTAGAATGTGTGGTGTTGAGAAGTGGTTGGATTCTGGATATGTCTTGAAAATATCCAGAAAATGATTTGTTGGTAGATTAGATATGGGTTGTGATGGTAAAAAGAGTTTAGAGATAGATCTAGGAATTTTGAAAGAATAATTAGAAATATGATGTCATTTATTGAAATATAGAAAATCTGAGATGCATCAGAGTTGGGTATGGATGGTTAAGAGTTTGATTTGTGATATGTTATCTTAAAGATGTTTTCAAGGCATTCAAGTGGAGATAGTGAATATAGAAATATGGAGTTGTAGAAATGGATCAGGATTAATGACGGACTTCAAAGTAATCAGCTATTATTTTAGTTTATATAAGCCTGCCTAAAGAATGGAGCAGGCAATGGCAACCCACTCCAGTACTCTTGCCTGGGAAATCTCAGGGACGGGGGAGCCTGGTGGGCTGTCATCTATGGGGTCNAATCCATTTTGAATTTATTTTTGTGTATGGTGTTAGAAAGTGTTCTAGTTTCATTCTTTTACAAGTGGTGGACAGTTTTCCCAGCACCACTTGTTAAAGAGATTGTCTTTAATCCACTGTATGTTCTTGCCTCCTTTGTCTAAGATAATTCATTTTGAAATTTTTATTAAAGTGCATAGAACTATGAGTATTTTCTATATTTATCTTGTATCCTATGATGTTATTACACACAAAATTTTTAGTACAATTCTCACAATTTTGTACATACATAGTCATTTCATCTTCAGATAGAGATTATTATAATTCTTTCTTTTCTGTAAATGACTCATTTATATTCCCTAATTGTCTTGGCTAGAAACTCCAAAAGAATATTGAATAGTAAGGACAAAAATGAATATTCTTGTTTTGTTCCTGACTGTAGGGGAAACCTATTCAGTCTTTTTCCATTAAGTGTAATGCTAAGTTATAAAAAAGTTCAAAAGTTGTTTGTTTAAATAGATGCTTATATCCAGTTGAGAAAATTCCCTTATAGTATTAGTCTGGTAAGTATTTTTATAATGAAAGATATTGAATTTTGTCAAATTATTTTCATCTGTGTGGATTCAAGTTACTGTCAGTGGCCTGTCATTTCTTTAGTATTTCTTTTTTTAGGGCAGTTCTGCTAGTAACAAATTCTCTCTGTTTTATCTATGAGTATCTTAACTTATCTGTTTCTGGAGGAGAGTTTAGCTGCATATAGAATTCTTGGTTTGTGGTCTTTTCCTTTCAATGCTATAAAGATGATTATCACTGTCTTCTCACCTCCAATTTTCATAACATTTCTAATGAGGATGAGTTATACATGGTATATTTTATTGTCTTCTTTCACATCTTTCTCTTTCACATTTGACTATGATGTGTCCAGATGTGTATAAGTAAACTTACCCCTTTTGATGTCTGTTGAGCTTCTTTAATGTGTTGATTGATATTTTCCATCAGACTGGGGAGTTTTGACTATTATGTCTTCCAGTATTTTTTTCTGCTTCTTTTTACTTTTCTATGGGACTCTTACCATTCATAAGCTGCTTTGCTATGTGGTGTCCCACAGGCCTACAATCCTCTGTTCATTTTTCTTTGTTAATTTTCTTTTGCTTCTGATTGTATAATTTTGAAACTTCTGCATATTGCTAAACCACTGTAGTGAATATATTACTTGGTTATTACATTTTCCACTATGGAATATGGTCAGTTTTTATAATTTCTCTCTCTTTAATGGCATTGCCTGTCTTGTGAGACAATGTTAGCATACATTTGGTAGACATGATTTTCTTTAGTTCTTTAGAAATGTTTATAAACTTAATTGAAGTTTTATCTACTAAGTTAAAAATATAAGCCTCCTCAAGGAAAATTTTATATTTTCCACCCTAGGTATAAATGACATACGTTCCAACTTCTTTTAATATTTCATAATCTTTTTTGTTGAATACTTGACATTTTAACTAACATAATACCTTTGGTACCAGATACCTCAAGTCTCAACCCAACCTCTTGGTTACTTGTCACTGTTTTCTTTAATCTTTTTTCTCTTCATTGTTTCTGATTATTTGTTTATTGGCTCTCCTGAACTGGTTATATAGGTACTATTATATGCATTTCCTGCAGTGTGTGGACACTCAGTTTTGTTTGCTTGCTGTATTTAATTAGTTAGTCATTGTTTTTGCTGTTGTAGTTGTTGTTGCTGTTAAGTTCTTATCTTTATTTTTAAGCCTGGCTTCCTGTGACACATCAGTCAGTCAGTATAATTTAGTGTCCAGCTAATGATTAGTCAGCAGATTTCTTTAATTGTCTTGCCTATTTTTTTTTTTATTCCCTTGCAAAGGGAATTATATGATAATACTTTCAGTTTACAGAACAACCTTAATTTTCACTGCCTGCTAGTGCACTGTTTCAAGATCAGCCATCTTCTTTTTCATTTTTTTTCTTGGGCATATACACAATTTTGCAGGTGTACAAAACTTAGATACTCATTAAATATTGGACCTTTCCAAGTTCCCCCCTAATTCACTGGTATTTCTTTTGAAATCTCTGACCAAACTATCACAACTGTAGGCAACTGAGAAGTTTCTGGAAATTTTATTTTGCTTAAGTAATGGCCTGGAAGTTGGCTCACCCTACCTTGCTGATCTGAGGTCTGTGCGAAATGAAATGGATGTCACACTCAGAAAACATAGATTTTCTAAGAATCTGAAAGTTTGGACAAAATATTGACTGTGCTCTGGGAATGGACTTTTTATGGAAATTCAGAAGAGGACAGTCATCTTATCTTTAGGCTAAAAGACTTATGGCTTTTCTCTACTATCAAACCATTGAGTGAGAGAGGGGGTAAGTGGAAATAGCCCAAAGTTATAGTGTCACAGACACTACTGACTCAGCAAGATTAAGCATTTTCTCTTGGATAGATAACTTTGAGTTAATTCTGTGGTACTGATTTGTTTCCAGAGTTCCGAAATGGTTAATTTTAGAGATTTTGTTTGTATTTGTTACATTTGAGAACGTGTCTATAAATATAATTCCTTGGTAATTTTGGAAGTCAGTTGCAGCCCTGTTTTTTTAATGCCACGGATCACATCAGCTGATTTCTAGCTTCTTATTGAGTATCTCTGTATGCTAAGAGAATCTTGGTGACACAGGCCAGGTGTTCCTTTTGGTACTCTTGAAGCCTTTCTTCCTCCAATGAAACAAGGTGATTATTATGCAGTCTCTTGATGGGTAACTCAAAAGCATTCCTTAAAGGGACTTACTTTCTCAGCCATTTCAATCTCATCATTTATGTCAGCATTGATCAAGATGAACATGTTTATGCTATAGGAATATCTTGAAATATAGTGCAATAGCTATTTCTTTTTTATATACACTGTTAGTTTGTTTTAGGTTGACATAGAAGTGGTCTGTTCTATAGAGATACTCAGGAACCAGTGTAACAGAGACTCCTCCATGGTTAGGTAGGCCATCTGGTACTTGCAGCAACCTCATGTGCTAGGAAAAATACATGGAGGTCTCATCACTGCTTCCCCATGCTTCAGCCCACAAGTGCTTCCTGCCAATTTATCCCACAGTAAATTGGATAGACTTAATCACATAGCTTTACTTAGCTCCAAGGCAATTGAGGTTTTTCTTGTCTTCTTTATGACTAGGAAAAAGAAAGAAGAAACTAAAATCTACTACACTACTCTTAAGCTGGCTGCTAATTAAGTGCTGCAAAATCAGGTTCAAGTCATTTCCTCTTAGAGTCCTCTGTGGGTCATCTAGCATTGTACTTTGATTTGGGGCATCCTTGGTATCTATTATTTTATTGTTAGTCTTACTGGTGGCTCAGCTGGAAGTAAAGAAAGAAAATCTCATTTTGCTTTCTTGCTATACAAAGTAGAATTTTTTATAGTTATGGTATTTTCTTAGATGTCTTTTCACAAATTGTCTCCACAGCTTCCAGCAAGAACTGGCACTTTATCTACCTCTGGTTTGGGAATCAGAGCAGCACTGTTTCTTTTCCTCTTTTTCTTCCAACTGGGTCAGAGAACTAGAAGTTGTACTGATTCATTCTAACAGTGTGTCTGGCAGTATCCACCTAAACAAGAAATGGTTCTCAGACATTATTAACAGTAACTTTTTGCATTGCTTTTCAAAAATTAATGCCTGACTTTAGATCAACCATTCGTTGAACAAACAAAATTTAATTCAAAAGACTGTCCTGGCTGGGAGGCTTGCTAAGTCACACTAGACATTGGGCCTCCATCATTCATCACTCAAAAACATAACAGAGAGGTCATGTGTTTCTACTTCAATCGGTCCTCCATATAACAGCTTCAATATCTCGTATTTAACCAACCATAATCCAAGGCTGGTTGAATTAATGAGTGGGACTCATTAATGGATGATTGTACTACACCATTGACTACAAAGGACTTGAGTATCCATGGATTGTGATGTTCTCACAGATCCTGGAACCAATCCCACTGGGGTAATGAAGGATGACTATATATGCTAAGAGCTGAGTTATGACCTAGACTCTAACAAGTGTGTGAAACACACATATTTATTATTCTTATGCAATTTTAGTCTATTGAAATAAACACTGGAAAATTATTATATAGTCACCACATTCATACAGTAATGTGATATATATGTTTAAAATATCAAACAGTATTAAATGCTAGTTACTAAAATTAAAAACAAATTGGGTCCCACTGCTGGGCATACACACCGAGAAAACTAGAATTGAAAGAGACACGTGTACCCCAATGTTCATCGCAGCTATTATAAACATAATAGCCAGGACATGGAAGCAACCTAGATGTCCATCAGCAGATGAATGGATAAGAAAGCTGTGGTACATATACACAATGGAGTATTACTCAGCCATTAAAAAGAACACATTTGAATCAGTTCTAATGAGGTGGATGAAACTGGAGCCGATTATACAGAATGAAGTAAGCCAGAAAGAAAAACACCAATACAGTATACTAACACATATATATGGAATTTAGAAAGATGGTAATGTTAAACCTGTACGTGAGACAGCAAAAGAGACACAGATATATAGGACAGCCTTTTGGACTCTGTGGGAGAGGGAGAGGGTGGGATGATTTGGGAGAGTGGCATTGTAACATGTATGATATCATAAGTGAAACGAATCGCCGGTCTAGGTTCGATGCAGGATGTAGGATGCTTGGGACTGATGCATGGGGATGATCCAGAAAGATAGTGTGGGGTGCGAGGGGAAAGGGAGGGTCAGGACTGGGAGCTCATATACACTCGTGGCTGATGCATGTCAATATATAGCAAAATGAATACAGTATTGTAAAGCAAAACAAACTAAAAAATTAAAAAAATTAAAAAAAAAAACCAAATTGGGCATTATCTCTGTCCTTCAGGTTTAAATGTTATGAAAATTCAATTGATTTATTCATTTCCCTTCATAATAACAAAATTGTATCAGGATTTAAATATGCTACCTAAAGTTTCTGATATAAGTCTATATTGCTTCTTCTAAGGTCTAGTAATTGTGCTTCAATGTTAATTTCCCTTATATAGTCAAGAGGTGACAGGACTTCTGAAATGGAAGAGTAAACAACTTGATAGGCCTTCTTCCCAACCATACAATCATTTAACTAGAGGAAATTATGAAAATATCATTTATTTTTAAAAAGAATTTTCCTTAGTGCATACAGAAATAGGAGAATCATTGGTTCAATAAAATTAACTAAATCTTATTAAGAACAGAGAGAGTCTGACATTTGAGCTCTCCCCCACCTGCTTCCTCACTTCCCAGTTTGGCCTTATGCATACACTAGTTTGAATAAATTATGGCCTAATCCAAGGATCAAGTTAGAATTAACAAATTGGATAAACACAGGATTTATCTCTGTGTTCCACTGTGAGTTCTAATCCTAGATACATCATAGCCAAAATATCGAAAGCAACCATAAAGTGAAAATTTTGAAGGCAACTAAAGAAAAACATCTCTTCACTTACAAGGAATTCTAAAAGATCAGCAGCTGAAGTAGCATCAGAAAAATAAAAGTAGGTATGCAGCAATGGAATGATATATTCAAAGTACTGAAATTTTTAAAAAAGCCTATACGTAAAAACTTTTACCCTGAATAACCTAACAAGATAGATACTTTCCATATTATTTTAATAGATACAATAATAAAATCACATATTCAAATATCCTATCTTAATGTCAAATAAAATCTGCATTTCTCAACTAAATGCTCTCTACACTCAACAGAGGAAAGAAGACAATATGGTAAAATGAGAAGAATATAGTGTTTGCACATAAAAAAAGAAAAACTACATTTAAATCTAATTTCTGCATGTGATAGCTCTCTTGAAATGCATAAGAATTATAGTCTCCATATGTCTGAAATCAGGCTTCCCTGGTAGCTCAGAAGTAAAAGAATCTGCCTGAAATGCATGAGACATGAATTCAATCCCTGGGTTGGGAAGATCCCCTGGAGAAGAAATTGGCAACCCACATCAGTTTTATTACTTTAGGAAATCCCATAAACAGAGGAGCCTGGTGGGCTACAGCCCATGGGGTTATAAGAGCTGGGACATGACTTTAGTGACTAAAACATTTTTAAAATAGGAATGAAGATAGCACTATAACAAGGTTGTGATGAAAAGTAATTATTGTGACAGATATGTGTTGCTTAGCACAGGGTATGTGCTCAATAAATGTTTCTCTAGTAAAGAAAATTACTATTCTTCATATATGTTGGACATTTCATGAACAGTGTTGCACTAGTTCACTTTCTCTGTTTTGCCTAAAAGCACTAGGATGGATCTGGAGAAGGAAATGGCAACCCATTCTAATATTCTTGCCTGAAGAATCCCACAAACAGAGGAGCCTGGCAGGCTACAGTCCATGGGGTCACAAGAGTAAGACATGACTTAGCAACTAAACCACCACCACCACTAGAATGGTTAGTGGTGCCCCTCATTTTTAAAGTCCATAAATTTGGTAGCACAATTATGTAATAGAACTTATCCAATAATTTATATTTATACTACCTTTTATTATAAGATTCATATTTTTAATTCTGAGTGCCATAACTTTGGTTGTTGTTTCNCCAACTTGAACATCTGGAATTTCATGGTTCACATATTGCTGAAGCCTGGCTTGGAGAATTTTGAGCATTTCATCATTAGTCTCACGTTAGTGTAATTACCACTACCAAAAATGCTCCCCTGCCCCACACGCAAAGCACAAATGAGACCAAGCAATTTGGCTCATCAAGCATGTGCTTAGCAGTTCAATTCCTTTTGTCTTAACCAGTAGACTCAAAATTAATTGCAGTTCATTTTAGGTGTATGGGTCTTCCATGGTGGCTCAGATGGTGAAGATTCTGCCTGCAATGCAGGAGACTGGCATTCGATCTCTGGGTTGGGAAGATCCTTTGGAAAACGGGCTGGACACTTCAGGCTGAAGGGCTACCCACTCCAATATTCTTGCCTGGAGAATTCTATGGACAGAGGAACTGGTGAACTACCTTCCATGGAGTCACAAAGAGTCAGACACAACTGAGCAAATAACACACACTCATTCTAACTCCAGTCACCAGGAAAGATGAGTTGCTATAGAATGAAAATTAGTGAAATTTTGTTTTTAGATCCATAATCCCAAATTCTTCATTGGAAATATTAAAAGGACATATAATGAAGAACATCCCCAATTGATTTATAACTTGAAAATTTAAGAGAACTTTGCAAAAAAGGTATCTACAATTTTGATGTAACTTTTATACCTTGAGAAGCTATCCCTTCCTGGACTCGGAAGAAAGGTTTCTTTCTTGCCCTTGTATTTCTTCTTTCCAATCTAGAGGATAAAGCCCGCCTTAAAACTGTCTTCTGTCCTACCCTCTACTAAAAGCACCCACTTAGTCTATCCTTCTCTTCTTAATGTAGACTTCTTCCATATATATTGATCTCATTCAATTATTTTCAATTCCAATAGTAGTTCCCACATACTGAGTTACAGTGAAAGCTGGCTGGGTACAAACAAATATGTCATGGGTCCTTTCCAACCTACCTATAAAATATGTGTAATATTTTCAATTTCTTTTCCAAAGAGTAGTTTTAATGCTATATTGTTTTGAAATAAAATGAGAATAGGTTGTTTATGCAACCTATTAGCTCCTTCTGTTTAATTGCAGCATCAATAACTTCCATGAAAAATCATTGAGCTTAAATTTCTAGCAGAGTAAGGGTTATGTATTATTTTGAAATCTCTTTCCTAAAAGTCCAAAGCATTAAATTTCATGGTTATAAACTCAGAGCTCAAATTAAAAAAAAATCAAGTCATGCAAAGCAAATATTATTCCTGTAAAAAAATTAGTCACATAAATAGAGAAAAGCTGAATCAAGTGGAAAGCTTGGCAAATACGTAAATATGATAACAAAAGCTATTTCCTTAGCAGCAAGTTTGATGCTTTCTGTTCTTATAAAACAAATCATATTACCACCAAGAAATCTCAAGTTTTATAAAAATGTATGGTTTAAGAAAGAATGATCTAGGTAAATGTACATGATGTACCATATGCTGAACTTTCAGTTCAGTTCAGTTGCTCAGTCGTGTCCGACTCTTTGCGACCCCATGAATCGCAGCACGCCAGGCCTCCCTGTCCATCACCAACTCCCAGAGTTCACTCAGACTCTCGTCCATCGAGTTGGTGACGCCATCCAGCCATCACAGAGGATGCTGAACTTTACCTAGTGATAAAAATTGAAACTGTAAAATCAACAATAGTGAATTTGATAGTCTTTAGAAACAGTCCTGAGTAGGTTCTGTTTATATTGCCATCATCACATGTACCAAGAAAACCAGATTCTGCAGAAATTACCACTCATTCTCCCACCAGAATCTTTCATAGACATACACACCTATAACTTGTCAGGAAGCAATTCCAGTAAAGGTGTGCATGAGTGATGAAACTTAAATACAACACAAGAAGGGACTCATCTCTCAAGTTGTTCTTTTGGGAGAGGATGTAAATTAGCACATTACATGTGGGCAGAGATGGAAAGTTGGTCATAACTGTAGACCACTACATTCTATCTTCGGGACATTATTGTGGGAATAAAGCCCTCAGCCTGAAGTGTTTGTTTTACCTTGGTCTTCTATTTTAAATGGAAGTATAGTTAATTTAAAATGTTATGTTAGTTTCTGGCGTACAGCAAAGTGATTCAGTCATGTTTTTGTTCAGTCACTAAGTCGTGTCTGAGTCTTTGGGATCCCACGGACTGCAGTCTGCCAGGCTTCCTGTACTTTGCTATCTCCCGAAGTTTGCTTAAACTCATGTCCATTGAGTCAGTGATGCTGCCTAACCGTGTCAAACTCTTCCACCCTCTTCTCCTTTTGCCTTTAATCTTTCCCAGCATATATACACATACATACACACACACACACACACACACACACACATGCAAATAATATATATATTATTTTTCAGATTCTTTTCCATTATAGGTTAAGATAGCAAATATATTTCCCATCTTATACAATAGGACCTTGTTGTTTGTTTATTTCATATATGTGTATCTGTTAATCCCAAAATCCTAATGTATTCTTCCTCTATTTTTCCCTTTGGTAACCATAAGTTTGTTTTCTATATCTGTGAATCTGTTTGTGTTTTATAAATAAGTTAATTTGTATCATTTTTTAGATCCCATGTGTAAACAATATATGGTGTCTGCCTTTGCTGACTTCACTTATATGATAGCCTATAAGTCCACCCATGTTGCTACAGATGGCATTATTTCATTCCTTTCTATGGTTAAGTAATACCCCTGTGTGTGTGTGTGTGTGTGTGTGTGTGTGTGTGTGTGTATCTGCATAGAGCAGACACTAGACACAGATTGCTTCCATGTCTTAGGCTTTCTTTTTTGTTCATTATTTAGTCACTAAGTCATGTATGACACTTTGCAACCCCTTGGACTGAAGCATACCCTGGCTTCCCCATTCTTCAGTATCTCCCAGAATTTCCTCAGAAACGTGTCCATTGAGTCAGTGATGCTATGTAATGTTTTCATCTTCTGCTGCTCCATTCTCCTCTTGTCCTCAGTCTATCCCAGGATCAGGTACTTTTCCAATGAGTCAGCTCTTCCCATCATATAGCCAAAGTATATTGGAGCTTCAGTGTCAACATCAGTCCTTCCAATGGACATTCAGGGTCAATTTCCTTTAGGATTGAGTGGTTTGATCTCCTTGCGTTCCAAGAGACTCTGAAGAGTCTTCTCTAGCATTGCAATTCAAAAGCAATTCTTCAGTGCTTAGCCTCTTTTATAGCCCAATTCTCACATGCATGACTATTGGAAAGAAACATAGCTTTGCTTATATGGACCTTTGGAAGCAAAGTGATGTCTCTGCTTTTTAATACACTGTCTCGATTTTTCATAACTTTTCTTTCAAGGAGCAAGTGTTTTTTAATTTCATGGGTACAGTCACCATCCAAAAAGATTTGGGAGCCCAAGAAAATAAAATCTATCATATTTTCTACTTTTTCCTCATCTATTGGCCATGAAATGATGGGACTAGATGCTATGATTTTAGTTTTATGCGTGTTGAGTTTTAAGCCAATTTTTACACTCTTGTCTTTAACTCTCATCAAGAGGCTCTTTAATTCTTCTTCACTTTCTGCCAATAGAGTAGTATCATCTGTATGTCTGAGGTTGATATTTCTACCAACAATCTTGATTCCAACATGTGGTTCATCCAGCCTGGCATTTTGCATGATGTGCTCTGCATAGAGTACATGCAAAGTGACAATATATGGCCTTGATGTATTCCTTTCCCAATTTGCAACCAGTCCATTGTTCCATTTTCTATTCTAACTGTTTCTTCTTCTCCTGCATACAGGTTTCTCAGGAGACATCTAAGGTGGTTTGGTATTCCCATCTCTTTAGGAATTTTCCACATTTTGCCATGATACACACAGTCAAAGGCTTTCTTATAGTCAACAAAATAGCAGTAGATAAGTTTTGGAATTACCTTGCTTTATCTATGATCCAACAAATATTCACAATTTGATGTCTGCTTCCTCTGCCTTTTCTAAATCCAGCTTGTACATCTGGAGGGTTCATGGTTCACATACAATTGAGGCCTAGTTTGAAGGATTTTGAGCACTTGCTAGCATATGAAATGTGTGCAACTGTGTGGTAGTTCGAGCATTCTTTGGCATTGCAATGGCAGCTGACCTTTTCCAGTCCTACACTCACTGCGGAGTTTTCCAAATTTGCTGGCATATTGAGTGCATCATTATAACTGCATTGCTGCTACTGCTAAGTCGCTTCAGTCATGTCTGACTCTGTGTGACCCCATAGACAGCAGCCCTCCAGGCTCCCCCTTCCCTGGGATTCTCCAGGCAAGAACACTGGAGTGGGTTGCCATTTCCTTCTCCAATGCAGGAAAGTGAAAACTCAAGTCACTCAGTCGTGTCCGACTCCTAGCGACCCCATGGACTGCAGCCTACTAGGCTCCTCCGTCCATGGGATTTTCCAGGCAAGAGTACTGGAGTGGGGTGCCATTGCCTTCTCCATAATTGCATTAACTTTTAGGATTTGAAATAGTTCAGCTGCAATTCTGTCACCTCCAATAGCTTTGTTCGTAGTAAAGCTTCCTGAGGCCCACTTGACTTCACGCTCTAGGATGCCCGACTCTAGGTGAGGAGTCACACCGTTGTGCTTATCTGGGTCATTATGTCCTTTTTTGTGTAATTCTCTGTGTATTCTTGACATCTCTTCTTAATCTTTTCTGCTTCTGTTGCATCTTTGCTTTTTCTGTCCTTTATTGTACCCATCTTTTCATGAAATGTTCCCTTGGTATCTCCAGTTTTATTGAAGGGATGCCTAGCCTTTCCCATTCTATTGTTTTCCTCTGTTTCTTTGCAGTGTTCACTTAAGAAGCCTTTCTTATGTCTACTTGCTATTCTTGGGAACTCTGCATTCAGATGAGTATATCTTTCCCTTTCTCCTTTGCCTTTCATTTCTCTTCTTTTCTCAGCTATTTGTTAGGCCTCCTCAGACAACCACTTTTCCTTCTTGCTTTTCTTTTTCTTGGGGATGGTTTTGGTCAACACCCCCTGTACAATGTTATGAACCTCTGTCCATAGTTCTTCAGGCACTCTATCAAATCTAATCCCTTGAATGCATTTATCACCTCTACGTGTAACCATAAGGGGGTTGATTTAGGTCATACCCACGTGGCCTAGTGGTTTTCCCTACTCTCTTCAATTTAATTCTGAATTTTTCAGTAATAAGCTCATGATCTGAGCCACAGTCAGCTCCAGGTCTTATTTTTGATAACTGTGTAGAGCTTTTCCATCTTCAGCTGCAAAACATGTGATCAACCTGATTTCAGTATTGACCATCTGGTGATTTCCATGTGTAGAGTCATCCCTAGTGTTGTTGGAAGAGGATGTTTGCTATGACCAGTGCACTCTCTTGGCTTAGGTTCTCACTCTTTTTTAAAGAGAAAACATTCAGTTTTTCCTCACCATCCGCATATACAGGCCGATCTACTGACTTTGACTAGGATGGCGATATTTTTGTAATCAATGTGTATATTTATGGGAGAATTAGCATGAGGATATGGAGGTTTTTGTTTTTCCATTTGTTGCCTGCTTCTCTAGAAGTGAAGAAAGCTGTTCCAATGATTTCTTAACACAAAAAAGCAACAGGTAATATCTCACTGATACTGAATTAATTCTAAACACTTAAGAAATTTTCTAAACATTGAAAGAAAGGGTCTTTCTTTCAAATTAATTACCTTTTTATCCTGGGGAAAGCGTCTTTCATTTGACAGTATGGAATAAAACGTTAGGCCCTGGAATGAAAGTCAAGTCCAGGAATTTTCTCATCTGTTCCCATCTTATCTAGTCAAAATACTTCCTTTTACCTAAGCAGTCTCAGAGAAGGAATGAATGGAAGTGCCCATTTGGCCTTTTTCAAATAAATATACAGTGTAGCATAACTCCTAAATATAAAAAGCAAAGTTTGTGTCCTTGCCAATAACCTTATCATTGTAGCACACATTAACATTAAAGCAAAAGCTTTCACTAAGGTATCAAATCTAGTCCATTTATTTTCTTATCTCAGGAGAGTTTCTTTTTTCTCTTTCTTCAACTCTCTGCTGAAAAATTTCACTTCTGAAGAAAACATATATTTATACTGCAGCAGTGAAATACTGCTGTAATTCAGGCTCTCCTTTTGCCGTGACAGGCCAAGGTTCTTCTTAAAATGTGTTAGTAAAACTGACCATCAAGTAATTATTTTTCCTATGTTCAGTTCAGTAGAAATTATAAACTCCTTCACTTATTTTCAGTATAAATATTATCTGTATTTCTTCAGTATCACTTACATGAATATTTATTCTTTCTTTATTTTAATATTTTCTCTTCCCATTTTAGATGTTTTTTTGCCTTGAAAGCAGAAGTTTCCTGATAAGCTACAGATTCATCCTTCTTTATCATCTCTTGTACTTAATAAAACAATAATATCTAAAATTACTTTAAGGATGAATAGTAATTACTCTGACTTTTAAGGATGTGGTTGATATTCTAAATCTATTAAATATTTTTTTAATCACATAATTATTTCAAATAGATTATTTTCGTGAGAGTAGCTAGGTGTTTCATTGGCTTCCATCTACTGAATTTTGACATAATTGGACAATAAAATTGGTGATATTTGCAAATCCGTTTGCATAACCCTCATACATTATTGAGTGGGGACAGTACTAGACTTAGAGACTTGATTAGAATGTTTTTTAATATAGGAAATGGTTGGGGGAATCATTATACCATTGCTAAGTTTAGATGAAATACCAATAAACACTGAAATCTATAACTTAAATCATTAATCTCTTCAGTGCATTACCTTTCCTCTTTTAACTGTTGATTTTTAGCATGAATTGATGTGTATATTATTTCTTTTTTTTTCCTAGATGAGTAGAAAATCCATTACTTCTAAATTTATAAATTCCAGCATTATTTGTTACATTTCACCCTTCGAATCATTCATTTGTCATTGACCCTACAAATCCATAAGTAAATTTCCATCGGTAAGTGAGTTTCCCATTTGGATCCTGTTCCTGTTTTTCTAGTATATAGTCAGTAGTGCATCGTTATAAGTGCTCTTTTCCAAAATCCCCCTTCTCTCTTCTCTGTTTATCCTGACATATTTTCCTAATTTAGCAGCACTTTTGTTTTCTCTGTGTGTTCAGTTATGCAGTTGAGCACTGATGTGTAAAATTCCGCCACTGCAAAAATTGACGATTAGAGTAAGAGTCATAAATGAAATGAAACAGGTGAACAAGTGTCCGCCCATCTTACTAACATTAATGTGACTCTCCAGGTTACAAAGAAGATTACTTGGCACTTTTTTAATATCTAAATCTCATAGTCACCTTTACTTTTAGCCAGTTCTAGCTTTATAATTTTATATACAGTATAGAAGTTATCAGGTTTAGTCTCCCCAATCTTTCCATCAGTGATCCCAAACTTCCCAGGAACAATGCCATGCTAATTAAAATGTAGCTCTTTCATTTCTTGAAAATTCCTTAACTTTCTACCCTGTGTATTTGGAGGCCAGCAGTTTGCTAGGCTCCTTGAATTTGAAAACAAAACACAATAATGGAGGGTCTGCTAGTGTTAAAATCAAACCAGTGTCAGAATCAAACTATGAGGTCTACAGTGGGAGAGACAATAGACTGGTTGTTGAATGAATACATGAATGAATGACTCATGATTAATGAAGGTTCAAGTCATAGTGAGAATTTACAAAACTGTTGAAGAAATATGATCATGTTACAGTAACATGAGTTACTAATTTATGTCTATTTACCCTTACAGATTACTCATTTGATCTTTATTCATTTTAAATAAAAACAAGGTACTTTAATCACACAGTTAAATGAAAAATTGTGACATATTTTCATTTAATGAGGAGCTACATAAAGAATTAAGCCATCAATAAAACCGAGAGCTATATTTCTATTATTGACTGTATTTTATTATTATTATGTTTTACTTAAGCATTTACTTGATGTCTAGAACTATGCTAAGTGTTTTAGAAGTATTATTAAATATTTACTCCACTTTAAGTTACTCTCATTAAAATTAAACATTACACCACCATTTGAGAATTGAAATAGCTGATGTTTAGAGGCAGTATGCAATCTCAGATTTCTCTTTCTTGAATTCAGGGCCTTAGAATCCAGAGTCCAAATTATTGACAATCAAAGTCTTCCTTACCTAGTAATGAAATCTGAAAAATATCACTTCAATCACATGGAGAAAGAAGTTTGTACTTTTATGTCATATGGAAAAGACTTACATTCAGGTTAGATGGAGAAGGCAATGGCACCCCACTCCAGTACTCTTGCCTGGAAAATCCCATGGATGGAGGAGCCTGGTAGGCTGCAGTCCATGGGGTCGCTAAGAGTCGGGCATGACTGAGTGACTTCACTTTCACTTTTTACTTTCATGCAATGGAGAATGAAATGGCAACCCACTCCAGTATTCTTGCCTGGAGAATCCCAGGGACAGAGGAGCCTAGTGGGCTGCTGTCTATGGGGTCACACAGAGTCGGACATGACTGAAGTGACTTAGCAGCAGCAGCAGCAGCAGGTTAGATGGCAATGACCACTATCTAAAGTTGCTTGTTTTTTTCTCTTCCTTTATTTTTTTAATGTCATCACATTGGATAGATTTCATTTTAATCTGCTTCATTTATCTATTAAATACCCAGGGATTCATGTCTCAGTCAATAATCTGCTCTGATCTGTTCAAATTAAATTAATGTCCTTTAGGGAGATTGTATGATAAAAATAATTTAAATAGCTCAAACAGTTTCAGTTCATTTCCCTTCCTAGTTAGAATCCTTTAAAATAAGTGCCTTTTTTAATTTTGCAATTGAATTATTGATAACTGTTGACGTTGTAAATGACTAAGTACTAAAATTAGAAAAACTATTTATATAGTTACCTTTCTTTTTTAACCTAATATTTATTCCTTAAAGATTCCAAGTGATTTTTTTATCCTGTCTTTACTTTTTTTTTACTTTATTTTACCATTTTACAACATTTACTTCAAAATTTGTAAAGTCAAGTTCTAAATAAAATATTGCAAATTAAATCCTATTTGTAGTTTACCACATTTTGATTGATATTTGATATTCTCTTGAACTCTTTTCAGAAGTGGAAAATGTCTTATTATAAAAATAATTATCACCTGTAGGTGGTAAACTCAGATATGCTGGTTTAGTTAGTTGAGATTATGTCAGATTTCTATTTCCTGGATTCATTTAAATGAAGACAATTTAATTTGTTTAATGTCATATGTCAGAATAGTAATGGATGCAGATTTTTTTTCTCTTTCACCATAACTTTTTACAGTTAGCTTTTAATTGTAAAAATGTTAGATGAGTAATATTGAAAGGAAGCTCATCATGAGAACAGATATAATTAGAGGGAAAGAATTCCTGTCCAGATATGACTTGCTAATAGCTTTGCTCCGAAGTATTACTTCTGCTGCTTAACACTGGCCATCAAGGAAAGAATTTCTTATTTGAAACAAAATCACAAAAACATGCAGAAATTATGTGCACAAATTAAATTTGGAAATGAATTGTATATTAAAGACTTAGATTCTGTTAAAGATTAAATTAGCTTTATGCAGTTACTCATGTATCCCTTTAATGCATATATAAATAAATAATTTTTTTCAATTAAAACTTGCAGTTCAGTTCATTTACTAAACTATTTCCCAAGAAAGGAATTCTCCAATGAACAATTGAACTTTGAACATATTGACTCATATGTCACAAATCCTTTCTTATTACAAAAAATAACTCTAAATGAATATCAGTATAAACTATAATATTATTTCCTACTTAAATCTTCAAGGTTGTACTTTAGAACAAATGCTAATCTCTATAATCATACTAAGATGAATTAATAAAACTAATACTTTTTTCTTACATTTTAGCAGTGTTTTTGAATCTTTAAACTATGGATATGGATGGTTATGAACATAAATTTCTTATAAATACATAATAATTAGATAATTTCTATTGAATTAACTGTGATCTCCCACATTAATTTTTCAGTTGATTAAAAAATTTTGTTTGAAACAGACTATCTCTGAAGGAAGAAACTTCATTTTCAACCTTATTTTTTGTGTTTTATGATGTCTCTCTGAGCAAAGGGTGTGTGTGTGTGTGTGTGTGTGTGTGTGTGTGTTTTAAGCCAAAACTTTCGATTCTCAAATCGATATATATATAGTTTTTTTTTCCTGTATAGTCCAGTAAATGGACAACACAGACAGTAGTAAATTTGTGCCCAGCCTAAAAGAGTTGTTGATTTTCTGTCCATTTAATAGGTAATTGAAAGAAAGTGAAAGTCGTTCAGTCCAGTCAGACCCTTTGGGACCCAGGACAGAATACTGGAGTGGGTAGCCTTTCTCTTCTGGGGATCTCCCCAAACAAGGGATTAAACCCAGCTCTCCGACACTGCAGGTAGATTCTTTACCAGATGAGCCACAAGGGAACCCCAGAATACTGGAGAGGGTAGCCTATCCCTTCTCCAGCGGATCCTCCCTATACAGGAATGGAACTGGGGTCTCCTGCATTGCAGGCAGATTCTTAACCAACTGAGCTATTTAAATCCTCAGGAATTTTGTTAATGAGTTTGTAAACTGGCTTTTTGTAAGAAATACAAAAACAAACCTATTATAATCTAGACATGTGTCATCATGTTTACTAAATAATTATTTTTACAAAAATAAATCACATGTATTCCCTCATATTTGTGTGGCTTAGACTGAAGCGACTGAGCAGCAGTAGCAGCCGCAGCCCTACTGATCTACTTTCTAATGCCTGTTGAATCCTAAGTTTATGGTGCCATCACAAATGTCGCTGTCCACTGTATTTTATACTGACTTCTTTCTCTAAATTAGAGTTTTCTGTCCTCTATTCCTCTTCTGTTTCATTCTCCTATTCATCTTTGTAACAGTCTTTTTAAAACACTATTCTTCGTTCTTCCTATGAGGAAAATATAAGAACAAAAATCTGCCCTGGCTTAAATTCTTTTACAGTTGACCTCTTTTTAGTTCCTTTAGTTCCTCAGTTCTCATAACTCAAAAAAATCATGGAAGAACAAGATGGCGAAGGAGTAGGTGGACATGGAGTACATCTCTCTCCATGGATACATCAGGAATACACCTTCAGACACAGAAGCACGTGCAGAACACCAGCTAACAGTGGACAGGAGGGACTGACAAGTGGAAAAGAGTGTATTCAACCACACAAAAGTCAGTAGGATGAAGACTAGGGGGGAAAACAGGAGTGTTAGTAAGACTGGACCTGCCCTCAGTGGGTGGGGGAACTAAAGCAGGGGTCCAATCCCCACTGCAGGGTGATTGTCTGAGTCAGAGGAGAAACATTTAAGGCTGAGAGTGAAACAGCTGATCTGTGGTAACCTAAATGGGATGAAAATCAGACAGTCCTTGCCACAGCCATACATATGCCAGGAAGGAACGTAGGTCTCCAGGAAGGGGCAGCAGCTGGGAGCTGGAGTTTATGGATTGTGGAGCAATCCCAATGTGAGGGCTGCTGTTGACTACAGAGAGATGGATAGAGGGGATATAAGGGAGATCATGGTGGGAAATTCCTGTAGATGAAAGTCAGGCAGCTATGGAAGCAAGGTGATACTGCTGAGTAACGCATAGGGGTGGAGCCAACACCACAGCCTCCCTCTCTCTCCACATGCCAGCATTAGCAGCTGAAAAATAGAGAGGCTGGCCCATCAAACAAGTTGAGGCACTGAAATACAGAGTAGGACCCCACCCAGAGTGCCCCTTTAAGTGCCTGATGCACTGATCTACAGAGTAGGACCCCAGTCAGGGGGGCTCTTCTATGTGCCTGACGTGCTGAACAACAGATAAGGACCCCAGGCAAAGTGTCCCTCTAAATGCCTGAATGGGCAGAGCTACGGAGAAAGACTGGTCAAAGAGGCCTTCTGATCGCCAGCTACAAGATGTTTGAAAAAAGACAATAGGGCCGTAACTCTTGCCAGGAAAGAAGTCTTTGTCCCTGAACACTTGGCACCGCCAGGGTCCCTACAAGCCAAGCAGTTTCAGTATCTTCATGCTCAGCTGTCACTGCATCAGAGCTGCCACCAGCAAAAAAAAAAAAAAAAAAATCCTGTGTTTCTGTGCTCAGGGTCACTTTGGTCCTGGCCTCTTTGCGACCCTGTAGACTGTGGCCTGCCAGGCTTCTCTGTCTGAGAAGGAGTTCTCCAGGCAAGAATACTGGAGTGTATTGATCAGTACTTGTTGCCATACTCTTCTAGAGCACTATATTTTGTACTACCCTAGCCGCTACCCCCCTGAGTAACTGGTGCTGCCAGAATCCTTGTTATCCAAGCAGCTGCGCCACTTCCACACCTGGCCCTCACATGGGCAAGCCCAAGCCCTCCACGGCAGCCTCAGGAGCTAAACTCCAGTGAATGACCCACATGTAGAGGTAGCAGTAAAACCACAATTGAAACCCAGGGGCAGTGTGGCTAAGGAAGGAAACCCAAAACATTTCCACCAGCTGTACAAGCTGCAGATTAAATCTACACAATCGACTAGGCAGACTCTGTGTCTATGGAATACATGAAAGCCCATCGAGAGCTCGCACAAAAGAAAACACACTAGCTCTGATAGCTGTGGACATTGGAGGCAAGAACACACAGGAGTAGGACCAGATTAGAATCTGAGCTGGTCCAGAGATCAACACAGTGTTGGAGGGCATCCTAGGGAGCTGAGGTGGACTGTGATTCCCATCAAGGGAAAGGACTCTCACAGCACTGACTCAAGAAAAACATTTATTATTATTGTCTTTTGACTTGTTCTGTAGATTCCTTGTGACTTTTTTCTTTTTTCCCTTTTTTCTCCCTCTGTTGTAGTTAGTAATTTTATTGGCACTATAAAATCCAATTAAGCTATTGAGCTTTTTTGTTTTTTTTCTTTTCCCTCAGTCACATTTTTTATTGTTAACATAAACCTCTACATTGGGCTTTTGCAGTTCTATGGAGTTTTCCTCCTTTTTTTAAATTTTAATTTTTAAATCTATTATTTTATACATTTATTCCTTCATTTGCTTTTAATACTGTTCTTTTCCTCTTGCAGTTAAACTTTAACATGTATAAATCTTCTTTATCTACCTCTGTTTAACTTTGCATAGCTATTCTTTCTTTCCTTTCTCTCCTTTCCTCTCAACAAACATGTTGAGAGGACTACTGTATCCAGCAAGGATCTCATTCAAAATTTATGGATAAATAAAAAGCTTTGCAGACAAGCAAAAGTTAAGAGAATTCAGTGGCACCAATGTTAAATGGACTTAAATAGTCAAGAAATTAAACAGAAGAAAAAAATATCTACAAAATCAACCCCAAACAATTAGAAAATGTCAATAAGAACATATATATCAATAATTACTTTAAATGTAACTGGATTAAATGCTCAAACCAAAAGACATAGACTGGCTGAATGGATACAAAAAACAAGACCCATATAGATGCTGTCTACAAGAAACACACTTTCGACCTCAAGACACATATAAATTGAAAGTGAGAGAATGGAAAAATATATTCCATGCAAATGGGAAGCAAAAGAAAGCTGGAATAACAATCCTCATATCAGACAAAATATACCTTAAAATAAGGAAGCTTACAAGAGATAAGGAAGGACACTACATAATGATCAAGAAATCAATCCAAGAGGAAGGTGTAACAATTGTAAATATCTTGAGAACCCTGTATGCAGGTCAGGAAGCAACAGTTAGAACTGGACATGGAACAACAGACTGGTTCCAAATAGGAAAAGGAGTATGTCAAGGCTGTATATTGTCACCCTGCTTATTTAACTTATATGCAGAGTACATCTTGAGAAACGCTGGGCTGGAAGAAGCACAAGCTGCAATCAAGATTGCTGGGAGAAATATCAATAATCTCAGATATGCAGATGACACCACCCTTATGGCAGAAAGTGAAGAGGAGCTAAAAAGCCTCTTGATGAAAGTGAAAGAAGAGAGTGAAAAGTTGGCTTAAATGTCAACATTCAGAAAATGAAGATCAAGGCATCTGGTCCCATCACTTCATGGGAAAGAGATGGGGAAAGAATGAAAACAATGTCAGACTTTATATTTTTGGGCTCCAAAATCACTGCAGATTGTGACTGCAGCAAAGAAATTAAAAGACGCTTACTCCTTGGAAGAAAAGTTATGACCAACCTAGATAGCATATTCAAAAGCAGACATTACTTTGCCAACTAAGGTCCATCTAGTCAAGCTATGGTTTTTCCAGTAGTCAGGTATGGATGTGAGAGTTGGACTGTGGAGAAAGCTGAGCACCGAAGAATTGATGCTTTTGAACTGTGGTGTTGGAGAAGACTCCTGAGAGATCCTTGGACTGCAAGGAGATCCAACCAATCCATCCTAAAAGAGATCGGTCCTGGGTGTACTTTGGAAGGATTGATGCTGAAGCTGAAACTCGAATACTTTGGCCACCTCATGCGAAGAGTTGACTCATTGGAAAAGACTCTGATGCTGGGAGGGATTGGGGGAAGGAGGAAAAGGGAATGACAGAGGATGAGATGGCTGGATGGCATCACTGACTCGATGGACATGAGTTTGAGTGAACTCGGAAGATGGTGATGGACAAGAAGACCTGGCATGCTTCAATCATGGGGTTGCAGAATCGGGCACAACTGAGCAACTGAACTGAACTGAGAATATGGAAGCAACCTAGATGTCCATTGACAGATGAATGGATAAAGAAGTTATGGAATANGACATGAGTTTGAGTGAACTCGGAAGATGGTGATGGACAAGAAGACCTGGCATGCTTCAATCATGGGGTTGCAGAATCGGGCACAACTGAGCAACTGAACTGAACTGAGAATATGGAAGCAACCTAGATGTCCATTGACAGATGAATGGATAAAGAAGTTATGGAATATATGCACAGTAGAATATTACTGAGCCATAAAAATGAACACATTTGAGTCAGTTTTAATGAGGTGGTCCACTGGAGAAGGGAATGGCAAGCCACCTCAGTATTCTTGCCTTGAGAACCCCATGAACAGTATGAAAAGGCAAAATGATAGGATACTGAAAGAGGAACTGCCCAGGTCATTAGGTGTCCAATATGCTACTGGAGGTCAGTGGAGAATTAACTCCAGAAAGAATNAAGGGGACGACTGAGGATGAGATGGCTGGATGTCATCACGGACTCGATGGACGTGAGTCTGAGTGAACTTTGGGAGATGGTGATGAACAGGGAGGCCTTGCATGCTGCGATTCATAGGTTCGCAGAGTCGGACATTGAGCGACTGAACTGAACTAAACTGAACTAATGAGGTGGATGAACCTATAACCTATTATAGAGAATGAAGTGAGTCTGAAAGAGAAAGTTAAATACTTATTCTAATACATCTATATGGAATCTGGAAAAATGGTACTGAAGAATTTATTTACAGGGTAACTATGGAGAAACAGACATAAAGAATAAGCTTATGGACATGGGGAGAGGGGAGGAGAGGGTGAGACATATGGAGAAAGTAACATGGAAACATACAGTACCATATGTAAAATAGATAGCCAACGAGAATTTGCTGTATGGCTCAGGAAACTCAAACAGGGGCTCTGTATCAACCTGGAGGGGTGCTATGGGGAGGGAGATGGAGGAGAGTTTCAAAAGGAAGGGGATATATATATATATATATATACAGCTATGGCTGATTCATTTGAGGTTTGAGAGAAAACAGCAAAATTCTGTAAAGCAATTATCCTTCAATAAAAAAATTAATTAAAAAAAAAGAATGGAGCACCCCCCCAAGAAAAGATCTTACTATTTTATTTTATATTCCCCAAGTATACCTTCATATGTTTTAATGTCTTGCCTCTTTTCCAGAAAAGTCTTTCCCCTTTATGTAGATAACAAACACTCTTTTANATTCTGTAAAGCAATTATCCTTCAATAAAAAAATTAATTAAAAAAAAAGAATGGAGCACCCCCCCAAGAAAAGATCTTACTATTTTATTTTATATTCCCCAAGTATACCTTCATATGTTTTAATGTCTTGCCTCTTTTCCAGAAAAGTCTTTCCCCTTTATGTAGATAACAAACACTCTTTTAGATACTTCTTATGTTACATTTTTCTGGAAACCTTTTCTAGTGACTCTCCCTAGTAAGAACATTCTCTGAGCTTCAGCAGGCTTTGTGCATTACTCTGTTGTGTTGACTATGATGTGAAAGAATATTTTGTCTGGTATCTTCATCACTATATCTGTAATAAAGTACATGAAACCCGTGGTCTTAAGTATTGAAAAAATACTTTCAGAATGAAAGATTTTAATAAAACTATATTGACATATCTGTCTACTTTATTAGTGTGAATTCTTTGAGGATTAGTGCCAAATCTTATTCACCATCACCAGTGATAAATCTTAAAAGATGCTCATTTTCTCGAAGTAATATATAACTATTTAGCTTAGCAGTAAAAATATTCCATTTTGCCACCTTAGTTTTGTTCAACTTCTCTATCACTCAATCATTATCAGAAATAATTTCTATTAACAGTTGGCATATCATTCTGAAGTCTTCTCTCCTTTTTCAAATCAATATTTAAATGCATATGTAAATAAGGCATTTGACTTATTTAAAATATTATATATATGTGATTCAAATATATATGCATGTGTATAATTTTGTGGCACACACCTTAAACTTATGTTTTTATTATTGTTATTTAATAACATGATATATTTTTGCCACTCTTTGCAAATCTACCTCATATTTTTAGTGGCTTTCTTGCATCGTATCTGGATATACCACATTGCACTTCACCTGAATGATGATGGGGATCAAAGGGCTTTTCAATCATTTCTTTAAGATTGTTGGAGTCAAGATTATTTGGAAGTTATTATTTAAAATGTGTTTTAAAGTTAGATCATATCACATGGCTACAAAAAAATGAAAAATCAAATCATTATTCTTTCATATTGTTTCTCTACCTTGTTTATCATAATGTATAGTATTTAATTTCATTTGCAGCCATAATCTCTGAAAGTTTTGTTATTTTATTTTTAATTACCCAATGCTCCTTTAATTCCCTTATGTTAAAAAAATTACTTATAGGTTTAATTTCACCTATGTACATTAGACAAGAACATTGCATGTGTATATTCAGGTTTGGAAGCATCTCCCCATCATAACAACCTTCTTCAGGGTCGTTGCAATATACATAGGTCATATTTTCATCCTCCAGAACTTACCAAAATGATTTAATTGTGTTCGGCCTTTGAATAATGCTTATATCAGAGGCCAAGCCCATAAGTTGTTTGACAAGCTGGATGACTAAAAAAATCTTTTCCTTATTCAAATGTGACTTCATTCAAAGCACATACACCATTAAACTAATGGAAAATAAGTTTCAATTTAACTGATTAACAGTATATCACCTAGATCTAAAAATATAAAAATATGACATTTTATCTTCAATGCATTGAGACCTGTGTCTTATTACACTGACTTTCACTGTGACATATAAAGAGACATTGGTGTGCCTTTAAGTATTAGAGGAACTGGACTAAGTAAAAATTCAGCTTGTTTTAGTTTCGGTGATTTGTGTGTGTGTGCGTGATTCACAGTCATTTTTATATGTAGCTAAATTATTTTCATCTATCTTGGTGTCAAAATCACTTTCAAGAATAACTCTTCTTCTTGTGCTACTAATTAGCCATCAATCATTAAAATCTAGATGAAATGACCATGGTACGTCTGGGTATGTTCCATGGCACCCAGCAACCAAATTACAGAGTGAGAAAAAAGGCAGCTTGAAAAGTGTGGCGCTAGAAGCTATACTATGGAAGACTCAAATGCTGAGGGGAGGAGCTACAAACCTGAATAGAAGTTTTCCTGAAATTGCCCACAATGCTAAAAATATACATGACATTATTAATAGCATGTTGTAAAGCTGAAATAAATTATCTAAAGTATAAATGTTAAGTATAACCTATACTAAAGGAAATAATTACCATTATGTCTCTTTGAGAAAACTAAGCAAAAAACAAAGAAAACAAAGCAAAAACTCTTTGATACAGTTCCTTATCAAAGGCAGTGAAAATGCTATCTGTAAGTGTAAAGCAGTTTATAATGATGAAGTTAGTTAATGGAAATATACTCTTTATTTTTGTTACTAGTCAATAAAATTGAATTTGTAATTTGTTGTGTTTTTTCCTTACCCTTTCTTATACTCTCATACTTAATTTTGTATTTAAAATTTTGTATTATTTTTCTTGGAAGGAGACACCAAATTGAGTAAGATTTAAGTCAGCCCCCATCTATGTCTTTATATCTTTTATGCTGTTTTCCATTTTAAGGTTTGACTCTAAAGACACACTTTTTCTTTCACTTCAGTGAAATTTTAAATCTTTCTAACACTCTGATTTTAGTTTAATCTAGTGGGTCTTCTGCTTTGGGAATTACTTTTACTGTCTTTGCTCTTCACATATTTTTATTGTTTCTCTTAAGTGCATTTGATGTATGTTTGTTATATGAATTTATTGTGTTATCTCTGTTTTTTCCTGTGTCAGATACTGAATTTTTCACCATTTCTAATATAACCCCAGGCAGTATTGCCAAATCAATGAGTCCAGGAAGCACAAAAAAATTGGTAAACTTTACCAGATCTCTTGCTTTAGCTCAAACTTTGTTGTTTTTTACCCAAGACTGTAAACAACCTTACTTCTAATTAAAATATGTCAATGGGAATCTCAGAATTTTATTGTCTTATTTTCTTTTTTAAGAACACCTTTGTCGTATTCAGGAAGATGTTAGAAACTTGTTATGCCAGAATTTGTTTCTCATATGGCCACCCATATTCCAGTTTTTAAAAAGTACATTGTTTAGGGTTTTTGTGTATGTGTATTTTAGGTTATTAAGAAATAGAAAGTTATTGATGACATTAGATTTCATTGGTAGCAGTTAATATTTTGATGATGTTGTTCAGTTGCCCAGTCATGTCCAACTCTTTGCGACCCCATGCCAGGCCTCTCTGTCCCTCACCATCTCACAAAATTTGCCCATCATCTATATAAAAAGCAATTATTTTCACTGTTAGTGGGAAATATAACCTCCTTGTCTAATGGTTAGTTATATTTTAACAGTTAATAACTTTAATCCCCAAAGACGTTGAGGCTAACTGTTTGATTAATATCTAAAGTTTCACAGTAAAGTAAATGTATGAATTTACTGATCATAAGCATTTGCAATGGTACATGGAGGATGCATAAATAAGTGTTGTGATTTCGTAGTAGACCAAAAAGCAAAGAGAAAATATTTGATAAAAATATATTCCATGAATAAAATTTTGGTTGTTTTTGTTTGTTACCTTTTTCATGTGTTTATGTTATCATATATTTCATGTGTATGGATTTGTGTAAAGGAAAACCCATAAAATAAATTTTTTAAGTTTACTTAATTAGCCAATTTGTGAGTTTTCTGTGTTGATGATCATTAGCTAAGTTGTATCTGACTCTTTGCGATCGCATGGACTGCAGCACACCAGGGTTCCCTGTCCATTATTTCCCAGAGTTTGCTCAAACTCCTGCACATTGTGTCCATGATGCTATCCAATCATCTCATCATCTGTTGCCCACTTCTTCTCCTGCCCACAGTCTTTCCCAGCATCAGTGTCTTTTCCAACAAGTTGGCTCTTTGCATCAGGTAACCAAAGGATTGGAGCTCCAGCATCAGTCCTTCCAATGAATATTCAGAGTTGTTTTCCTTTAGGATTGATTGGTTTGATCTTCTTTCTGTCCAAGGGACACTCAAGAGTCTTCAGCACCACAATTCAACAGCATCAATTCTTCAGTGCTCAGCCTTCTTTATGGCCCAACTCTCACATCCATACATGACTACTGGGAAAACCGTAGCTCTGATTATGTGAACTGTTGTCAGCAAAGTGATGTCTCTGCATTTTACTATGCTGTCTAGGTTGTCATAGCTTTTATTCCAAAGAGCAAGTATCTTTCATTTTATGTCCAGAGTGATTTTGGAACCCCGAAATAAAATCTTTCACTGTTTCCACTTTTCCATCTATTTACTGTGAAGCGATCAGACCAGATGCCATGATCTTAGTTTTTTGAATGTTGAGTTTCAAGCCAGCTTTTTCTCTCTCCTCTTTCACCATCATCAAGAGGCTCTTTCTCTTCTCTTTCTATCGTTAAGAGTGGTATCATCTGTGCAGATTATTTTTAACAATTCTGAGGTTGTTATTTCACCCAGTTCTTGATTCCACCTGGGGATTTATCCAGCCTAGCATTTCTCATGATGTACTCTGCACAGAAGTTAAATAAGCAATGTGACATACTCCTTTCCCAATTTTGAGCCAGTCTGTTGTTTCATGTCTGGTTATATTCTTGCTTCTTGACATTTGTGTAAGTTTCTCAGAAGACAGTTAAGGTGTTCTGGTTTTCCCATCTTTAAGAATTTTCCAGTTTGTTGTGATCCATACAGTCAAAGGCTTTAATGTATTCCATGAAACAGTAGTAGATTTTTTTTTAATCCCCTTGCTTTTTCTATGATCCAATGGATGTTGGCAAGTTGATCTCTGGTCCTATTCCATTTCTAAATCCAGCTTGTACATCTGGAAGTTCTTGGTTGATGCACTGCTGAAGCCTAACTTGAAGGGTTTTGAGCATTTACAATGTTTTTAATATTTTCTTTAATTTTCAAATATAAAAGCATATTATACACATATGGAGGATTCTGCTCCAATTTTTAAATAGTTATATATGTTCTTTTTTCTTCTTATCTTAGTACATAGGTTAAAAGAGTGATATTTCAAGTATTTTCTAGTAAGCCTATAGGTAAGAAGGTGATGGAACTTTAGATTCATGTGCTTATTAAATCCAAAGCAATCTTATGTCTATGTGATTCACCTATTACTTTTCTGCAAACAGTTTAATGTGTCACAAGAATTAAGCTATTGAATTGTGCATTTATCATAAAGTAAATTTAAAAAATCATCTAAACAGTAGGTTCACAGCAAGTATTCTCCTTTCCATCTATGTAATTAGCATACATGTCAGATATCTCTGTATTTTTTTAATATTATCCTTGATTTGTTTTCTTTACAATAATTTTCATATACAATTATTTTTACTCTGGTTCATGAACTCTTTTAAATGACCTGAGTTCAGTTTAATGATAAGGAGGGCACTAAATGCTTATATTACATGTTTGCTGGTATGACATTTTAATCAAACATATAAAATAAACAGTTATGAGTATGCAACTATCTTCCATTATGAGCACATATCCTTCATGTTTCCTAAATTAAAATCCCTCCTGCTATTTAGTTAGAATATATTTCTAATATTCTCTGCTTGGAAAATTATAATTTTCTGTACTTATTATTGACAGGAAACTTATTTTACTTATAGTTTAGCTCTTTGTCTGTTATTAACTAAGAGCAGTACAGTCTCACTCAGTAGCAACTTCCATATTATTGAAGGTGCCCTTTAAAATATGTGGAAACAACTGAGTACCTAGTATTATACAGAGATTGAGTTGGTCAAACAACCATTATGTGATGTGTTTAGTGAATTAATTTTATTATTTCAACTCTGTAATGTGTTAACTTTCAATGGCAGATACAATTCACTATTGGTATCTTTTTTTACTTAGGGTTTTTGTATGCTCATTTTGAAGGGACGTTTTCAACATTCTGATCTTCTTTACTTATCTTCTGTAATTTTAGAGAAATAAATTGCCTCAGTAGGTTTTATGAGATCATTTCAGTGTCTGCATTATTTGAAAGACTTAATGGTTCACAGAAAATCAGAGATACATTTTGTGTTTCTGAATTTAAAATACTCACTCCATTGGAAATGAGGCCAGAGAGAAACTGAGATCTTATTATATTAGTGACAACAGTAACTGTGATAGTATAATTTAGATCCATTAATGTATCCAGTTATATAAGACATTTATTGAGAGCATACCATTTTGTCAGGCATTTGAAGTAAAGTAGTGAACAAGTAGATGAAAACACATATCCTGCTATAATGCTATAATGGAGACTGTATTTTATAAAATGAATACAAACTCTGTGTATGTGTGTGCGTGTGTGCGTGTGTGTGAACACACTGTGTACAAGTATTGGGTGAGGGAACAATAAGTGCCGTAGGAATAAAAATGAAGTAGGGAAATGAGTCTTTTTTTGCAGAAGGAAGTTCATGTTTAAATAGGTTATTTAGGGAGATCTCACTGAAAAAGCTATAGTGGAATACAAATGAATAACATGAATGAGGTAGCAGTGAAGATACAGGGTAGAAATTCCAGCCAAAGTGAAGAGTCAGTTCATAAACAATGACACTGCAATACACTGGGGAAATGCCTTTCGAGTTACTACAAATGCAATGGAGAAAGTTAGGAAAAAATAGTAGGTTAGTTCAATGAAGTAATGGGGGATCTGATTGCGTGTCTTGAAAAAAATAAAAGTAGTGGCATAATATGAATCATGATTTGCTGATGTGGTAAAAAATTGACTGATACAGATAAGAACCAAATTAAGGAGATGTTAGGAGATTATCTTAATAATCCAGGTAAGAAACATGATGCTAAGATCATCAGCTTTGTTTTAATAATGTTATTGAAAAGTCCTTGGATTCTATATATTTTAAAGTTAGTCAAAATAATTTCTGTGAGATTCAATGTGAGATTTCTCATAGAGGGATCAGAGATGACTCCAAGAATATTTTCATAAGAGTAACTAAGACCTGTAAGAACTTCAACAGAAAAAGGCTTTTTAGTTCCATTTGTTTAATTTTGCTTTTATTTATTTAACCTTAAATTTTAAAACTTTTCCATAGCAAAAGAAGTCATTCATGAAACAAAAAGACAATTAATTTAATGGTAGAAAATATTTGCAAATAATATGACTGAGAAAAGACTAATATCCAAAATAGCAACATTATCTACAATACTCAAGATATGGAAGCAACCTAAGTGCACATCAACAGATGAGTGAATAGAGAAGATATGACATATATCTATCTCACAGTGGAATGTTACTCAGCCATAAAAAGGAAATTTCCCTATTTGCAACAACATTGATAGACCCAATGGGTATTATACTTAGATATGTAAGCCTGACAGATAAAGACACTGACTGTATGTAATGATGTTAAAAAAATTACGGATACATGCGTCATCTTGGGAATATCAAAAGTATTTTGAAAATGAAAGAAGGCAAACAAAAGATCACATGTTATACTTGGAGTTTTAATAACACAGTGGGTTAGGAATGTTGACCCTCCATGTAATTGAATATCCAGGTAAAGCTTTATATTTGCTGTCTCCATAGTTCTCCATGCATGGATTCAACCAATCACAAATTGTGTGGTAACTTAGTACATATTTGTTGGAATAAAATCTGCATATAATGGATCCATGCAATTCCATTCCATGTTTTTCAAGGCCAATCATTTCTTTTAAATTCTAGAAAGGGCAAAATTATCATAAAAGAAAGAAGATTAAGGGTTTCATGAAGCAAAGAGATAGACCACGGATTTCCTGGTAGCTTAGCCGGTAAAGACTCAATCTGCAATGCAATAGACCCTGGTTTGATTCCTAGGTTGGAAAGAACTGCTAGAGAAGGGAAAGGCCATCCACTCCAGTATTCTTGGGCTACCCACTCCAGTATTCTTGAGCTTCCCTGGTGGCTAGGTGGTAAAGAATACACATGCAATGTGGGAGACCTCGATTCAATCGCTGGCTTGGAAAGATCCCCTGGAAAAGTGAATGAATACCCACTCCAGTATTCTGGGCTGGAGAATTCCTTAGACTACCAACTGAATATGGTACAATTTCTTTTCAATTCCAGAAAGGGTAATATTATAATAAAAGAAACCAGATTAAGGGTTTCATGGAGCAAAGAGATAGATCAAGGTCAGTTCAGTTCAGTCGCTCAGTCGTGCCCAACTCTTTACGACCCCATGAATCGTAGCACGCCAGGCCTCCCTGTTCATCACCAACTCCCAGAGTTCAGTCAGACTCATGTCCATCGAGTCAGTGATGCCATCCAGCCATCTCATCCTCTGTCATCCCCTTCTCCTCCTGCCNCCTTGACGTACTCCTTTTCCTATTTGGAACCAGTCTGTTGTTCCATGTCCAGTTCTAACTGTTGCTTCTTGACCTGCATACAGATTTCTCAAGAGGCAGGTCAGGTGGTCTGGTATTCCCATCTCTCTCAGAATCTTCCACTGTTTATTGTGATCCGCACACTCAAAAGCTTTGGCATAGTCAATAAAGCAGAAATAGATCAGGGTAATTGCCTGCAAAAGTCATGAGAACAATATTTGGGCAGTGGGAACATTCTGTATTTTGACTGTGGTTGTGCCTATACGACTGTATATATTTTAAAATGCCCACCAGTGGATTTTTAATGTTTATAAACAAACTATTTCTTATTTTTGCCCTTGGTCAAAAATGTAGTGCACTGTATGGATGAAATGTATTATATGAAATTAATCATCACTATTACTGTTTAAAATAAAGACAGCAAAATACATAATGAACAACCTTATGTCATAATTAGCAGTTTGAATAAAATGGATAAAATACATAGAAAACACAGTTAACCAAAAATAACTCATGAGGGAATAGAGAAATCTAAACAATCTTATACCTCCTGAGAAAGCTGAATCCTAAACAAAGCTTTCCAATATAAAAACTACAATCTTAAATACTTCATAGGTGAGTTTGTACAAATTATTAAGGTAGAAATATTGGTAAACTCACAGAAATTCAGAAAGAACAAAGAGGAATACTTGCCAACTCATTTTATGAGAACAGCATAGTCTTGATACCAAGACTTGACAAAATCTACAGAAAAATTACAGGATAATTACTAAATATACCATCTTGTAAATTGAATCAAGTAATTGGTCATTCAAAATCTGTCTCATTCAACAAACCATTAAGTATCTTCCATTATAAAGTGAGTCAGATACTCTGAATGTTGATGATCAGCAGAGGAAAAGAGTTAAAGGTCAGCAGGTGGCACCAGTGGTGAAGAGTTCGCTTGCCAATGCAGGAGACACAAGAGACATGGCTTCCATCTCTGGGTCAGGAAGATACCCTGGAGGAGGAAATGGCAACTAACTCCAGTATTCTTGCCAGGAGAATTCCATGGCAAGAATTCCATAGAGGTTACAGCCTGTGGGGTCACAAAGAGTTGAACAGACCAAGTGTCTGAGCACACACAGCACAGAGGAAATTAAGCCTCAGGATTCCAGGTTTGAATAATTGAACAAATATTCGGTGAGTTCTTGTTTTAAGGATGTATGCTAGGATATATGGGATTCCCTGGTGGCTCAGACAGTAAAGAATCTGCCTGTAATGTGGGAGACCTCAGTTTGATCCCTGGGTTGAGAAGATCCCTTGGAGGAGGGAATGGCAACACATGCCCGTGTTCTTGCCTGGAGAATCCTCATGGACAGATGAACCTGGCGGGCTACAGTCCATGGGGTCACAAAGAGTCAGACCCGATATATAAAGGGGAAATAAGATTTTTTGTCTTCAAGGCGTTTACACTCTAGTGTGGAGAATATTTACAAGTATAATTACTACAAATTATGATTTTTGTAGTTACCATAGTTGAGGCATAATCGTGGTTCCAGAGGATTGCTGAGAAGGGAGGGGGCAATTACCTCCAGATTTTCTCTCAAGGGGAAATCTCATGAAGTAAAGAGGGTTTATGAAAACTGAGAGAGGAAGGGAAGGAGTGTGGAAAGTGCTGCTCTTCCCTTGATAACAATGCTGACCTCACTGTTTCTATTTCACTATAAGCATCCCTTCCCTGATGCATTTAGCTTTCTTAAGTAAATGTGATTAGTAAGAAAGAAAGTCTGAAATCAGGTGGAAAAAATTACTAACAGTAGAGTTTAGATGTAACCCAAATCTTCCTTGCCATTAGAAAATTATACTATCCATGAATGCCATATGAATCCTAGTCATGCAAAATAAACTCTGGACTATTCATTTTACCTGGGTGTCAGGGAGCCAGGGTGAGGAACTCCGCCCATGGCAAAGGTCATGAAGAAGGAGGCTCAATTGGCCTTTGCGAAGCCTTTCTGGATGCTGGGGGCCAGTGTGAGGAACTCTGCCCACCTGGGAACATTTTGTTTTTCAAATTCAATGGAAAAAAAACAGGCAGACAAAGGCTGAAAGCCAATTCAGAGAAAAAGTCTTTTCTTCTTAAGTTACAAAGCCTTGTTGACCTAAAATTCCCCAGTTTGTTTTTTTTTTACAGAATTAGTGTAACATAGGAATATTTGCATAATTTATTAATATGCTACTGAACATATTCAGAATGGACAAAACTGTGTCCAATGCAAACGATGATAAAATGTGTCATCCCTCAGTATCTCAGCTGAGTGTATGTGTCAGTTTTAAAAATCACCACATTTAGAGCATGATTGCTTGGTTGGATTAAACAATCCCCAGATATAAAATTATGTTTAGTGTAGCAACATCATCTGCATTATTCTGATATATCAGGGACTTGACAAGCTAATTTACAGATTGGAAGATTGGAATGGTTACTGTAGGCAATCTTTTATAACCATATCTCATTAGAGATTAGGGAATTGAGTAGCAGGGAAATTAAATTTCTTTCTCAAAGATGTAGATATAGTCATACAGCCAGCCTTATATCTTCTAATATCAGTGTCTTTAAACCATACCTCAAGTTTAGATGTATTATGTTTTATCATAAACCTAACTAGTTTCAGGGCATCTCTGGCAGGTAAACTCTGACTCAAAGGGCTTGGAGAAGTTCTGTATTTTGTAGTGCTCCCAAGATCTTCCCTGGTGGCTCAGATGGGAAAGCATCTCTCTACAATACAGGAGACCTGGGTTCGATCCCTGGGTTGGGAAGATCCCTTGGCGAAAGAAATGGCAACCGACTCCAGTACTCTTGTCTGGAAAATCCCATGGATGTAGGAGCCTGGTGGTCTACAGTCTATGGGGTCCCAGAGTTGGACACGACTAACTTCACTCTCACTTTCAGGATCTTCAGGCCTGTGTCTGTCCTCTAGATTGGAAGAAAATTATTCCAGAGTAGTTCAGTGCCTCTTCAAAAGAGAAGGCAATCTCAGAGTTCACCAAACCAATTTGGATGGAAATGTTTTATGTGTCTTTATTTAAAAAATGGATAATCATAGTTTGAACTTTCTCAAGCATATGTGCATAATTTTATACATGACTCTTTGGTGTAGAAAATGCTAACATGTAATGGCCTTGCTTTTGTGAGGTAAAATGACATTTTGGACCTTCAAAGATCAACCAAGTCTTGGCCTACCAAGGCATGGCAATATGATTATGCTATGTCATCTTAGCTCTGGCCTTTATTTTGAACACTGTGGAAACATGAAATTATATATGTTAGTTGAGCTGTTACTGTTTTAGAAAACAGAAACTTCTTTCCTTCAAGGATAAGGGCTAATTGCAAGTATGTGAAAATGCTATGGCCTGACCAAGAAGTGAAATATAACTTATTTATATTAAGAATTAAATAATAGATCTGATGGGCTAACATTATCTTTAGTTACTCTCATCTCTTATCTCCTCTGAAACAGGTGTTAATTCTTACTCTATTGACTTCTCTGATGTGTGTTTCGGCTTCTCTCATTCTGCTTCTCTTCTTGTTTATGTAAGTTTCTGATGTGTGTTTCGGCTTCTCTCATTCTGCTTCTCTTCTTGTTTATGTAAGTTTCTCTAACTTTGCTTGCACTCTCTGTGTGAACGTTGTACTTCAAACCCTTGGGGCACTGAGGCTGGTTAGAGTGTCACCGTGTATTTGGGAAAATTTATTTTCCTAGACATCTTAGTAAAAACAGAGATTATTTCCCTAGTCTGTTTTGGTTGTCTTTAGATCGATGCTGGTTTTTGGTTTCCAATCCCATATGGCAGAGATAACAGGACTAAATTATAGTCAAATGAAAATAACCATGATAATAATGATGATAGCTACATGTTATTAAATGCTTACTATATGACAGCTACCTTTCCATTTTTATATATCTGTGCATATTGTCTTAATGACTTATTTGTGAATTTGGAACTATGATATTACCCAGTTTTTTAATTAAGCAGTATGAGTTTAAACAATTTATATAAGATGACATAGATAGTAAGGAATTACTCTTGATTTATTCTTTTACTTTTAAACAGGAAGTTGGAACACGCTATGTATTTAGTGTTCTCCTAAATTCTCAAGTACATAAGGCCAATTAAATCACTGAAAATTAAGTGATATTTTAATGTAGTTTATTAGTAGTAGTATGATGCTGCTGTGCTGTGCTTAGTCAATCAGTAGTGCCCGACTCTTTGCAACCCCATGAACTGTAGGCCACCAGGCTTCTCTGTCCATGGGGATTCTCCAGGCAAGAACACTGGAGTGTGTAACCTATCCCTTTTCTAGGGGAACTTCCTGACCCAGGAATCGAAGTGGGGCCTTCTGCATTGCAGGCAGATTCTTTACCAGCTGAGCTACCAGGTCAGCCCAGTAGTATGTTACTCTACTGCTAATACTTGCTTTCCTAATACTTGCTTTCCTAAGTTGTTTATTATCTGTGATCACACAGCTGCCGAAACTTCTAATAGAGAAAAATAGTAAGAAATTTTGGAGATATAATGGCTATCCATTGCTTTATTTCCTTGTATCTCTTCTCTTTTCTATATTCCACAGCACTACTTGTAAAGTACTGCCCAATGTGGTCTTTTTACACTGAAAGCTACATAGCCACAGTAATCACCTTGTAATCTCATCCTTGACAACGATGTTAAGTGGTTTCAGTACCATAATATAAAATGCAAAGTTACAGAGTAAAGAATCATTTGTTCAGTCATTCTTTCACTTAGATGATTTCTCATGCAGTGTGAAGAACAATGAACATTTTAAATGGATGTGCTATAAAAGAAACTATTACTAAAAAGCGCAACTCATACATGCCAGGCAGCTAACTAATAATGGGATATCAAGAAAATGCATATGCAGCTAGGATTTGCGGAACAGAACTACAAAATAATGCAGTGTATCTTTCTGATTCTCAGTGAAGCGTTTCAAGTATTTTTTTCCTCTCCAATGTTTTATCATAAAGAACAATCTTATCTAATTAGTGTTCATTTACTGTGTAAAAGCCAATAACCATCTATGGAACTGGGATTAAAGGAATCCCTAGATTCATTTCCAGAGTACATGATCAAAGAATACAAAGATGGGAATTTGAGAATTCCCCTTCTTGGAAAATGAAACTTTATCGTGTGTAACTCATCCACCGGAAGCTCATACCCCTAAGCCCTTGGCAGATTAAGTGTTTATTGTCTAAAATTGATTGGGCCTGCTTTGAAAATTTAATCTGAATCATCTTCTAATTTGATTTTAGAAATACAGGGTTTTGTTATATTTTTCTTAATTTCAGGATATGACATATTTAGTTCCCAATAGTATTTTTTTAGAGATATCAATAAGTACCATATGATTGAGTGGAATATATTAAGCCTGGTCCTTTAAGTTAGAATAAATGGAGTCTTTCCCATTTTATTATGTTAACCCTTTTATAGTAATAAAGAAATGGATCTTGTTGCTAAGTAATCCTCATAAGTCTTTCAGATCAGGAATCAGTTAACTCCAGTTGATAATCTTGATCCCAAGCTTGTCTTAGCAAATGGCATATTTTTTACAAGTATTTTTCCCTCCTGTGAAAATCTACACATAAACCAATGATTACTAAAGTTAATGGCTTTAGTTTTCAAATGAAATGATAAAAAAAATATGTAGCCATTGTTTACACGGAGCTTTGAGTCAATATTATATTCCAGACATGTTTGCTTTGAAATGAATTTCACATTTACTCCTATGCCCAAGAGTTTGTCATAAATCCATTTTTATTCATGTAAATGTAGGTTACCTCTCTGCTTTCTTGGCAACAGTACCAATCAATACTGCCAACTCTTGATTGTTTGTGTTAATGAAGTGTAATATTAATGCAGATAATCCAAAACAGTGTCAAAATATCATGCAGAATGCTTTGGAAGCCTATTCCCACAGTATTTCTCTCATGGATCCTTCTTCACACAGATGATTATATAAATTAAGCTACATTCCCTTGACATACAGCAATAGCATGTAATATTAGGAATGCTCTGAATAATTAAGACATTCAGTATGAAATTGCAGTGTTTGCATATATATTTGTTAAGAAAGCAAAACATTAAGATGTGCCATTTCTATATGATAAACTCGCATAAAATGTAAACTTTTTGCAATATATGCTGCAAGAGAAAGAGGAAGCTATGTAGAGTGCTGAACTGCTTGACCTTTTAAGTCCATCTCTGTTACCCTGGGATGGTCTAGGGCTCCAGACACCTGTATCTAAGCATTTACTCACTGTGAACTGTCTTGCCCTAGAAACCCAGATTGCATTAAATACCAGCATAATACACACAATTCTCTGCTACAAGAGTACTATTTTTGTTTTATTAAAACTGATACTCTCAATAGGCCTACAATTGGGGATGAGTACAGAAGTGATACGCTATATGAGTGTTCTTGATTGTATTTCTGCCATGTTTAGGAGAGAGACTGATCTCTTCCCCCATTGGCCACCTACCAAAAAATAATTGGAATTTATTGCTTAGATATGGATTGCCTCCTTGTGTCCTGCAAAATAAATGTTTGAGATTAATGTGCCTGAGACTGTGGCGAAATTATCAACTGAATTCAACACTCAGGGTAGCTGGTGAGCTGGTTATCCTTCTCCAGTTAGCACCTGTCTCTAAATGTATGATATACCTGTTGAACTACAGAGTTTGAAGTACTATATAAATTAATCATGCTGTTATGCATTTTATTTTGTACTGAGAAGTGACATAAAATATACAGGCATTTAAAATTAATTTCCCTTAAAATTATACTATATAACATGGAATTAGTCTTTCTTTGCATATAATTGACCTTCTACAAGTAATTCAGAGTCATGGGTATTTGATAATTTAGATAACTCAAAATTATACTACAAGCTATTTATACTACAGTGTAATTCAGTATCTTCATAATGAACAGCTTAAGAATACCTATGCTTTTTGGCTATTTAATCTTTAGTGATTTTTATGGGAAAAAGTATATAGAGTGATTTATCTATAAGAATGTTCAACATAATAAAGTTTAAAATAATCAAATTTTAGGAAAAAAATACTGTTCATCTAAAAAAATCTAGATTGAATAAATTGTAGTTCAAGGAAATATTTTTAACAGTGTTGTTGCGCAGTCACTAAGTTGTGTGTGACCCTTTATGACCTGATTAACTGCAGCATGCCAGGTTTCTCTGTCCTCCACTATCTCCCAGAGTTTGCTCATATTGAGTCAGTGATGCCATCCAACCATGTCATCCTCTGTCACCCACTTCTCCTCTTGCCCTCAATCTTTCCCAGCATCAGGGTCTTTCCCAATAAGCCAGCTCTTTGCATCAGGTAGCCAAAGTATTGGAGCTTCAACTTTGGCATCAGTTCTTCTAATGAATCTGCAGGGTTGATTTCCTTTGGTATTGACAGATTTAATTTCCTTGCTGTCCAAGGGACTCTCAAAAGTCTTCTCTAGCACCACAGTTCAATGGTGTCAATTCTTTGGCGATCAACCTTCTTTATGTCCAGATTTCACATCCATACGTGACTACTGGAAAAGCTATAGCTTTTACTATACAGACCTTTGTCAGAAAAGTGATGTCTGCTTTTTAATACACTGCCTAGGTTTGTCAAAACTATTCTTCCAAGGAGCAAAGAGTCTTTTAATTTTGTGGCTGCAGTCACTATCTGCATTGTTTTGGAGCCCAAGGAAATGAAATCGGACACTGTTTCTACATTTTCCCCATTTGTTTGCCATTAAATGATAGCACCAGATGCCATGATCTTCATTTTTTGAATGCTGAGTTTTAAGTCAGCTTTTTTCACTCTTCTCTGTCAACTTCATCAAGAGGCTCTTTAGTTCCTCTTTACTTCCTGACATTAGAGTGGTATCAACTGCATATCTGAAGTTGTTGATATTTTTGCCCACAATCTTGATTCCAGCTTGTGATTCATCCAGCCCAGAATTTCTCATGATATACTCTGCACATAAGTAGGTAACAAAATACAACATTGATGTACTCCTCCCTCAGTTTTGAACCAGTCCATTTTTCTATGTCCACTTCTTTATTGACCTGTTGCTTCTTGACCTGCATAAAAGTTTCTCAGGAGGCATATAATGTGATCTGGTATTACCATCTTATTAAGAATATTCCACAGTTTGTTGTGATCTACACCATTTTTAATAATGAAATTAAATTGTTGTAAATTTTATATATGAAATATATAATTTGATATTTAATAATGAGTTTCCAAAAGTAATTTTGAAAACAGCATATATGTTGTAGACTGTTTTTTTTTANCATTTTTCTATGTCCACTTCTTTATTGACCTGTTGCTTCTTGACCTGCATAAAAGTTTCTCAGGAGGCATATAATGTGATCTGGTATTACCATCTTATTAAGAATATTCCACAGTTTGTTGTGATCTACACCATTTTTAATAATGAAATTAAATTGTTGTAAATTTTATATATGAAATATATAATTTGATATTTAATAATGAGTTTCCAAAAGTAATTTTGAAAACAGCATATATGTTGTAGACTGTTTTTTTTTAATTTATTTATTTTAATTGGAGGTTAATTACAATATCGTATTGGTTTTGCCATACATCAACATGAATCCGCCACAGGCATACACGTGTTCCCCATCCTGAACCCCCCTTTCTCCTCCTTCCCCATACCACCCCTCTGGGTCATCCCAGTGCACCAGCCCCAAGCATCCAGTATCATGCATCGAACCTGGACTGGCTATTCAATAGGCTGCTTTTCTGGGTGCCTGATGTCCTCTGCCAGCATTCAGAAGTTGTTTTGTGGAATATGCTCAGTGTTTTAATGTTCTTTTGATGAATTTGTGGGGGAGAAAATGGCCTCTCCGTCCTATTCCTCCGCCATCTTGACTTATCGGACAGGTTCTATATAAGGTATGAATATGTACATAAAAAGGTCAAAAATGAGAAATAATGTTCCTTTCTAGATGCTAAATTTCCTTTTAGTTATTTAATGTTTGTATAATGCGTGTTTATGATTTGTTCAAAATGGAACCACATTACATCTGCGTTTAACTAAAACAGATTTGCTATATTTAACTTATTCCCCAAGATGGTCTAATTTCCATTTTTGGACTGAGCCTATCACAGTACAAATCTTAAACAAAGTTGACTTGCTAAATCTACCACCCTTAACATTCATTTACCATTGAGTACTAGTTATATGAAGTAACGTATTCTGAGACCTGGGGAGTGAGATATAGCTGTTCAAGTAAAGGACAATATGGGTACTATGAACTAGGGGGATGTTATGTGTAAGACCAGTCAGGTGATAAGGAGTTTGGCCCTTTCAGTAGCTAGAAGAAAATTTTAAAACAGCAGCATATAAATAAGTCAAGTTGGAGTCCTTACAAAGTGGCAGATTCTACAGGACTACAGCATGCACATTAAGCACTTTAGTCAAATTCAAATGTTTGCAACCCCACGGACTATAGCCTACCAGGATCCTTTGTCAATGGGATTCTCCAGGCAAGAATACTGGAGTGGGTCACCTTGCCCTCCTAAATGGGATCTTCCCGACCTAGGAACCAAACTTGCATCTCTTATATCTCTTGCATTGGCAAGTGGGTTCTTTACCACTAGCACCACCTGGGAAGCCCCACATGGCTATACAGACAAAGTTAATGAATCAGGCTTTTACTCCGAACAGAATCTAAAACTTCGAAATAGTTTTTAAAAATGGAGATCAAAAGCAAGATGGATTAATTGAATATGTCTTTGCTCCCTTCTCTGTAGAAAGTGAATTGGAAAATCAAGACATTATGTGCAGCAGGAGACATTTTCTGTGGTATAAACAGGAGACAATGCTGAAGCAAAATGAAAAAAATTTGTAGTATGAGTGATTTGGATACATGGCTAGATTTGAGATATATGTAGAAAGAAGAATGTAATTAGAGATATTTTATTATAGTATTTTAATATATAAAATTTCAACTTATCAAAATCGCATTCTCAATCAAAAGTTTATTTCAAATAAGTGCCAAAAATCTGTGTTAGCCAGGATACTTGAGTTTACAATTTTGAGTTTGGATTCAAAATAGAGTTTGTTTTATCATTCATTTATTCAAATTTACTAAGTACGTTTTGGGATATAGATTCAGTACTCTAGTAAATTCAAATCTTTATAATATTTTAAAACTATAATAAGTTGCATGTTTCAATTCTTTATTTCTATCTATTGTTATGTGAGATTGCTAATTTAATCTAGATGACTTCTGCTCTGTAATAGAGGCATTAGTATTCATTTAAGTTTTCTTCTTTGAAAATTAGATTGATAAATGTTTTCAATGTGATTGTCACTTAAGAATTGTCTTCCACCTCTGTATGAAGTTCAGTATATAGAATGTGGGGTAGTAGTATTTTCTGAGTTTTGCTTTGATTATAACAGAATAAATATAACATGGACATATTATGTTAGGCTTCATTTAGTTATATGGCATGGCATAGCCAGATGCATTTTTCCTAGACCGTGAATATGATTAGGTTGCCAGGTGATGTGACTGGCTGACTCTGTGATGGTTGCCATTGTCCTGACTCTTGAAGTCCTTACTCTTGTATCAGTTCTGTCCTTTAAGGTTGTGGGAGTCCTGTGGTTTATCTCTAACCGGTAGATGACAGTATACATGTGATATATCTGCATAATTATGGGAGTAAATTACATAAGATTGTAGCACTCATTTTTCTGATTCTCATACTCTCCTTTGGTTGATTTGAGAAAGCAAGTGATCCTGTGGGGAACTCCAGTGTGGAAAGGAGCTGTGTGGGGTGTGTGTGCTACCTGAATGAATCCTAGGCCAAAAATCAGTCAAAAAGTGGGGTAGAGAGAGGCTTCCTTGGTGGTTCAGATGATAAAAAATCTGCCAGCAATGCAGGAGACTCGGGTTCAATCCCTGGGTCAAGAGGATCCCCTGGACCCTGGAGAGGAAATGGCAACTCACTTCATCCCTGTCATGGATAGAGGAGCCTCTTGGGCTTATGTCCATGGGGTCACAAAGAGTTGGATATGACTGAGTGACTAATATTTTCACTTCACTTTCCTTAAGTACCCACAAGGAAATGGGGAAATGTATTTTGCCAACATCCTGTGTGAACTTGGAAGCGGATCTTCTCTCAGTTGAGTTTCAGATGAAACTACAACCTGACCAACACCTTGAGTACAGGTTTTCATTCACTTATGACTCAGCTAGGCTGGGCTCAGACTCTTGACCCACAGAAACTATGAGAAATAAAGATGAGTTGCCTTAAGCAGTTAAACTGGGGACAATGTTTTGCACTGTAATGGAAACCAGCAGAGATGGCTTGTGAGTTTCCTCGAAAACAGTGAATATGATGGTAATCTGTCCTCCAGCCGAGTGACTATACCTGACAACAAGATAACATTAGCTGCCAGATTGGAGAACATGTCAAACTTGCCAACTTAACATCACCAAAGAAAATAAGCAGCGATAGCATGAATGCCCATCACATTTTATGTTGCAATGGTGAGCACTCCAAATTTCAGATTTGTGATTAAGATGCTCTTTGCAGAGACAGCTCTTTTTATTTAGCATTATCCTAAATGCTAAATGCAGCAGAGATTTCTTTATCTAAAGATGGCTGACAAATCACTTAGATGTACTTTGGACAAACAAGTTCTACATGAAATGTTGCCAGTTATTTTTTTATTATAATTACTTACAGGGAAAGAAGAAAAATATATAAGTGTAGGCAGATGAGAATACTCTTTGTTTGGTAACATTTCAGCTTGCACTGAGAAAAAAAGTAAATCTAGCATATAAAATCAATAGGAAACCCTGTGCCATGTGTTAATTGTAGCTAGTTCATATGTCTGTGTGTTCAAAAATATCTTCTCTCTTTTCTTTATTTGTATGTTTTCTCATTTGACTTGGATAATCAGAATCAACCCATGCTTCTTGGGTGTGGCATCTAGTCCCTCTTGTAATCACACTGAAACAAGAGCCCTTTAACTGATTACTGACACCTAAAATGGATAATAAGCATTAGATTGATGTCATTACACAGTCAAGGCAGGGAGCAAGTCTGTGCTAATCCCTACAGTACAGAAGGCAGCATAAGATTTTAGGACTCATAAAGCAGGCACAGTACAAGTGACATTTATCATATCCTGGAGAATAGGTGGGCTGTGTGAAGAGCTTAAGGATATATGATGTGTGGTACTTTGTTTGCACACGCCTTTGTTCTCTTAAACATGCCCTTTTCTGCTTCTGAGAATACTTTCTTCTCAGTAATTCATCTGATAAATAGCTAAAAAAATTAAACTAGTTTTTTGGGATGGTCACCTGGAGAAGGGAATGACAGCCTACTCCAGTATTCCTGCCTGGAGAATCCCATGGACAAGGGAGCCTAGTGGGCTATAGTCCATGGGGTTGAAAACAGTCCGACATGACTGAATGACTAACATTTTCACTTTCCTGTTTTAATCAGGTATAGTTCATATGTGATGTCTTAGGTATCCAAAGAACTTTAAACCTAAACTCATTCCAGTATTTGTACGAAAATTGCTGCTTTGTCTACCTTTAGTGTAGGGAATAGGAAGCTTCATGATTTTTTAATTCCTGCTTTTAACATGGTACCTGACACTCAGTAGACAGATGATAGATACTTCTTTGAAAGTTATTATTGCTGATTGGAAATCTGCAGCACAGGAAGCTTGAGTTCTAGCAACTCAGACTTGGCCATATCATATTAGGTATTCTTGAAATAAATAAATATTTAATACTTATGTATACACATGCACATAAACACACAAACACACACACACACATTCATGCACCCTTCAGTATATATTCAAATTGGTACTTTAAAAAATCATTTTTCAAAGCCACATGGTTACATGCAATTTTTTTAAACTGACTTTCTTTGAAAATTAAAATGAACATTGAATTTTTAAAAAATGCTGGGAGGGTCATTAAGAAGTAAATAAAGTCTCTATCACTAACTCTTGGTAACAGAAAAAGATTTCCTCACGGAAATCAACATAGTAAACCAATCTTTTCTAAAAAATTGCTAACAAACAGGAAAAATATTAAATGATAGCTTACATATGCTCTGAAAAATAAGCAAAATTAGATTTCTTCAGCCCTATCCTTGGTGTATAACTGCATACTCATTTACGAATTGTATACTAAGATTATTTTATTTGATTTTAAGATAAACAGAGAATGAGAAGGCTGGATGGCATCACTGACTCGATGGGCATGAGTCTGAGTGAACTCTGGGAGTTGGTGATGGACAGGGAGGCCTGGCATGCTGCGATTCATGGAGTCGCAAAGAGTCGGACACGACTGAGCGACTGAACTGAACTGAAGATAAAATAATGTTTGCATTTTCTCATTATCAGTAAAATCTATACTTAGTTCAAATTTTTGAAAATATATAGAACAATTTTAAAAAGCAAAAGAAAAATTCAGTAATCCATGGATACACCATCTGGATATGTGTTGTTACATTCTCTTGTATTATTTTCATATATCATCTGATCACATGCCTTTAAATAGTACAGATATTATTAACAAACATTGCTTCTGTATATTATAATATACCATGAAAATTTCCCTATCATTTAATTAAAATATTATGTTTACTCCTGGGAAGAAAAGTTATGATTAACCTAGATAGCATATTCAAAAGCAGAGACATTACTTTGCCGATTAAGGTCCGTCTAGTCAAGGCTATGCTTTTTCCTGTGGTCATGTATGGATGTGAGAGTAGGACTGTGAAGAAAGCTGAGCTCCAAAGAATTGATGCTTTTGAACTGTGGTGCTGGAGAAGACTCTTGAGAGTCCCTTGGACTGCAAGGAGATCCAACCAGTCCATTCTGAAGGAGATCAGCCCTGGGATTTCTTTGGAAGGAATGATGCTAAAGCTGAAGCTCCAGTACTTTGGCCATCTCATGCAAAGGGGTTGACTCAGTGGAAAAGACTCTGATGCTGGGAAGGATTGGGGGCAGGAGGAGAAGGGGACAACAGAGGATGAGATGGCTGGATGGTATCACAGACTCTGTGGACGTGAGTCTGAGTGAACTCCGGGAGTTGGTGATGGACAGGGAGGCCTGGCGTGCTGCGATTCATGGGGTTGCAAAGAGTCGGACACGACTGAGTGACTGAACTGAACTGATGATATATTTTTAGATATTACCTGTGTAGTAATAGATTTAAATTATATTGTTGTTTTCCAGGGGATTACTTTTTTTGTTAAATCTCAAAATGTTACAATAATTAAAAAAAAAATACATGCCTAAAGATAAAGAAATGGTATAAAATGACAAATGTGTGGGAAAATATGTTCATACATTTTGTTAATTATGACTATTTATGTAACTAAAAATGATCATCAATGTATACAGAATATTAAAGTATATTGTGAAATTTTCATAAATCTCAATATTTTTTTCATTTTTTCTTATTCTATGAATTCCTAGTTAGTATTCCATTAATATCACAATAATATATATATATACACACATATATATTTATAAAGGATTATCTTCAGTAATCCAATTTTTTATTATTTTCCTTTAATAAGATTGATTTAAATTAAAACATTACTCTAAGTCATTTTTTTCTTAATATTTTAAAATACGTTCATTTACGTATTCAGTGAAAAATTGTCCTGATATGCCTGAGAATGAAGACATGAGAATTTCAGGGTTAAGATCAAGGCAGTCTCAGGCAAAATGGGTCTGTGGATCAACTTATTCTTATATGAATGCTTTATTCTTCTCAATGTTTTGTGGCAGAGACTATTTTCTATTCTGTCACTTTCTGTTTCCTCTCCTTGCTGGTCCTGGTTCCAGTGTAGTTAAATGCAACAATGTATGCAATGTAAGTGGAAGTACCTGTATTCAGGCCTGGCCCATCAGAACCTCTCACATATGCTCTTTAAGTCATGTTTTCCTCTTGGCTGACAGGGGTGAGCAAGGCCACAGCAACCTCGAAGTCACATGCTGAGTAGCACCCAGGCCAGCTTGGTTCCTGAATGACCACGTGGAACAGAGCCTTCCCTGAGAGGAACACCTACTCTGGATTGCTAAATATGAGGAATAAACTTTTAGGTTTATACCAGTATCAATTCTGAGTTAAAATGTTATGATCTGAAAGTGTTAGTCACTCAGTTGTGTCCAACTTTGTAACCCCACAGACTGGGGCCTGCCAGGTTCCTCTGTCAATGGGATTTTTCAAGCAAGAATATTGGAATGGGTAGCCATTCCCTTCGCCAAAGGATTTTTCTGACGCAGGTATTGAACCCGGTTCTCTAGCATTGCAGCCAGATTCTTTACTATCTGAGTCATCTGGATTTAAAATGTTTCTCAATCTGGAGTTTCACTATTTCACTATTTACTCAGTTACAAAGAATATCACTACATCTGGGGAAAGATGATCTGAGATTGTCATAGCAATTTTTAGACTTTTATCTTTTTAAAGAAATCACAGTATATTGAAAAAGTAGTAAATTGAATGGAAAAGAATCTAGTTAAATAATTGGAATTAGGCCAGAATCCCAAGGTTAAAAGCTCAGCTCATCTGTGGAAGAGAGAGGGAAAAAAAACTTATAAGTGAGTTTTTATTAGTAGTTCTAAGAATAAGAGCAATTTAATAGCCAGAAATCATCAGGGTCTCAGATTTATATAGTTTAAGATCGCCCTTCACAATTCCATCTGTACATTTTATAACTTAACTATAAAATTAGATTTAAATTCAGTCATTCAAAAGAGAAATTCACTTTTTGGTCCACTGCTAAAAGTAAAAGCTTGTTCTCAAAAGGCATTGCTGATTACCCCAGCCATACTATAGCAATGGACATAGGAGGTTTAGAGAAAAAATTACTTTCAGAAAGGCATATCCAAGACGGATGAATCAGAACGTTTATTTTCATATTACTAGTGGAAAATATTGTCTTAAGATAAATTAATATGAAATTTGTTGATTAAGATGAATAATCAAGATATAATTAATTTATTCCACATGAAATTAAAGGAATGGGGAAGGGGCTATTTTGTATTAACCTTCCATCTTTACTCTTCATTAAATATAAGATACAAAATTAACATTTAAGAATATAACTCTTCAAAATTAAGTAAAATTTACTGTATTTAAGAATAATAATTTCAAAAGCAGCTCAATAAATTAAGCTGATATTTTATAGTATGTTTTCAGTAGTGTCAATTTTCTTATAAATCTTTAATTTAATGATGATTAGAAGTATACCTTTATGATTAAAAGTATAAATTCAACTTTTACTTTATTGTCCTTTGAAAGTACAATATTTGCTATTATGTACTTCTGTGTGTGAGCAATCCAGTGACTCTTTAGTTTCTGAAAGATTCTTCTATTTTATTTTTATTTCTCTCACTCCAAAGGTGTAACTGTTTTCCTACATGGTTCATCACCAAATCTTAATTCCAGAAACTTGTGAAAAATAAAAAGGAGGAAAAGATCAAAGGTAAAACAAAAATCACAGTTTAATATTTGAAAAATAAGTATTTGGATATTTGTTTCTTCATTTAAAATGAATGAGCAACAATAAGAATAACAAAGCAAATGAAAATTATACTGTAGCAGAGCTCTTGGTGCACTAGGGAAAACCACTAGATCTAGGAAAAATTTAAGAAACTAATACCTCTGGATGAGAACTGAGACAGAAAATAAAAAGTTTTAGAGAAGGTCTGCTTTAAATTCCCAATGTATCCAAGGTGATATTGCTTCTATAAAAATAAAACTATGTAACATAAGAAGAAAACAAGTAGAAATGCAAAGATATAAATCTAAGAAGCAGGTTACAAAAAGAAAAGGAACTCAATTAAGAACACAGTGCAGAGAAGTGAAAATGCAATAAAGATTATACTTCTCATTGGAGGCCATAAAATCTTCATTCAATTCAATGAAGACTGAAGAAATGGGAATAGAAATTTTAGAAGGTAGAGTTTATTAATTCCCTTAGAATTCATTACAGTAAGAAAAGAGACAAAAAGGGGAAACTAAACAAAACAAAGGATTAGTAAGAAAACATCCTAATGACACAAAATAACCTAATAAATGCATAAAACACAAATTAAATGAAAGCTAAAAGTAAAATTAAAATATCTATATCCTAATTTAAATCTGAAGGTATAGGTTTAAATTGCTTATCTTATTCTTGGTAAAATTCATGCACATTAATGGACTTTAGAAATGCTAAAGTTTTGAAGGTTTAACAAATAGTTTCAAATAATCATTCAAGCAGAAAGAGATTTACCAAACAGAATAACAGAAATACAATAAAATTAATTGCTCTTTTTCTATAAAATACCAAATGTCAGTCATTAATATCCACAAAAGTTGGTTTTAATATTGTTTACAAGATATGGGCACTCAAATATAGATATCTGGCTGTGACTTCTACCTTAGCTATGTTGTCCAGGTGCTCCCTAAGTTTAGCAATACTAACTTCCATGTAGTTGAACATGTCAGGCATCATCTTCTTGCATTATCTTTGAGCCTTTTTTTTTTTTCTTAAGCTGACTTATTCTTCCTACAAATAGGTATATGGTTCATTTGGGCCAACCATTCAAATCTCAGCTTAAATGTCATGTTTTGGAGTTTTCCAAGAAGATCATTCTAAAGAATATTTAGGTTCACTCAATATCCGTTAACTCTGGTTTCTTTTTCTTCTTAGTACTTCTTAACTATTATTCTATTTAATATAGTATTTATTTCTGTTTTTCACAGACACAGACTTTGAATGTTCACCATTATATCACCAGCACATAAAACATACATTAAAAAATACTAGACTTCAAAAAAATCTTGGGTGAATAAATAACTGAACAAGAAATATAAGTTGCTCAGTCATGTCTGACTCTTTGCGACCCCATGGACTGTAGCCCACTAGGCTCCTCCCTCCATGGGATTCTCCAGGCAAGAATACTGGAGTGGGTTGCCATTTCCTTCTCCAGGGGATCTTCCTGACCCAGGGATCGAACCCAGGTCTCCCACAATGCAGGCAGACACTTTAACCTCTGAGCCACCAGGGAAGCCCCTCAATATAGATGGGAGAACAAAGCAAATGGTTTTAAACACACTTTGACTTATAAGATTTCTGTTTTACATAAAAAGCAAACAGATGACTTGAAGTTCTGCCAGCATGCAGAATAAAAACTAGTAAAGAACTAGTAGAATTGTGAATAAAAGTGCAAATCTGGAATAAACCATTGTGCTAGCACTGTAATGAGAAATGTGAAGATTGAAATGAAGTGAAAGTAGGAAAACTAGGGGTTAAATGGTCTTCGAAGCAAGATCAAACTCTGAGTCCTTGAGGTTCTAATGAAATATATTCAGTTCCGTTCCGTTCAGTCACTCAGTCATGTCTAACTCATTGCAACCCCATGGACTGCAGCACACCAGGCTTCCCGGTCTACAAACTCACGTCCATCCAGTTGGTGATGCCATTCAATCATCTCATCCTCTGTTGTCTGCTTTTCTCCTGCCTTCAATCTTTCCCAACATCAGGGTCTTTTCCTGTGAGTGAGTTCTTCACATCAGGTGGCTAAAGTATTGGAGTTTCAGCTTCAACATCAGTCCTTCCAGTGAATATTAAGGACTGATTTCCTTTAGGATGGACTGGTTGGATCTCCTTGCAGTCCAAGGGATTCTCAAGAGTCTTCTCCAACACCACAGTTCAAAAGCATCAATTCTTTGACACTCAGGCTTCTTTATAGTCCAACTCTCACATCCATACATGACCACTGGAAAAACCATACCTTTTATTTGTTTTCTAATAACAATGCTGCATAGAAATGACAAATCCTGGACTTCTTTGAAATAGTATTGACTATAGTGAAAGGAAAAGGCTTAATTATTTCAACGTTATGTGTGACATATGTGTAGATTTAATTTAAATGCTGTGTTTTTTTAAGTTGGAAACAATATCCACTCTGTTTTTTTTTTTAATTTTTATTTTAGGTTAGAATTGCATTTTTAAATTTCTATTATAATTAAGATTGAAATGAAGTGAAAGTAGGAAAACTAGGGGTTAAATGACCTTCAAAGGAAGGTCAAACTCTGAGACCTTGAGGTTCTACTGAAATATGTTCAGATCAAATAAGCTCATTCATTCAGTTGTGCCTGACTCTGTGATACTTAAACATTTATTTTCATACAGACAACATTTTCTGAATGAAGGCAAATAAATTAATTTTAAAACAACTGAAAATATATTTTTGAAACTTAAAAATGCAATTCTAGCCTCAAATGAAGAACCATATTGGAATTAAGTATTAAGGATGAATAATAATTAAAACATTATATAAATGTCTAAGAGGTAAAGTTGTGTTTAGAAATATATTGCTTTCCTTTGAGATATAATAAACTATAAAATATCCAGCTGAGACTAGAATGATATTAAAGGAAAATAGAATAAAATCAAGACTCTCAAAAGAAGGAAATGTCAAAGATGGGATCTGTAATTAATGAAATTGTAAGGAAAGTAAATCAACAAAGCCAAACAGTTTCTCTGAAATGCATAATAGCATGAACCTGTATTTCTTCAGGCTCACTGAAAGCAAAAGAGAAAGCAAAGATAAAAACAATATAGATGGAAAAAGGAAACAGAGTCACACAGCTAATAAAAAATATAATTTTATGAAGAAATTTAGGCCAATAAGTTTGAACTTTTCAAAAATAAGTGCTTTGAAAAATAAGACCTCCTGAAAATGATTCAAGGAGATAGTAATAACATGAGCCATTAAATAAAAAGTATGAATTAAAAGTCTTCCTATAACAAAATGCTAGTTTCAGCATTTTCATAGGCACATTTTATATTTTTTGTCAAATAATACATGTTTTCTGTCTCTCTTTTTTAGTACAGTATTTTTGTTAGCTTTTGATGAATGGATTTTTAATTTCAATTTTTTTCTGCATCTATTTATATGCTTAGGTGACTTTTATCTTTATACTATTAACATTGTTCATTATTTGTCTTTGTTTTCTATGTTAAAACTCTTTCATTACATAGTAAAGGTGAACATATGATTCAGTAATAGCATTTTGAAATATATTTTAGAAAATGATTGTATATCTGTCCCTGAAGATGTGAACAGAAATGTTCACTGCAGTATTGTTAATAATTGCTCCCCCCACCAAACTGGAAAACAATTCATCATCTGTCAGAATCACAATAGAAAAACATAATGTTGCTGTAGAGTGAAACACTAAAAATGTATGAACTTCTGCTCTATATGTAGAAATGGAGAAACTGCAAAAACCTTAAGCTTAGGAGATCACTGAAGAATATATATATACTGTAATTTCACCAGCATAATTTTTAACAGTAGTTAGGTTAACTGGGTAGTAAGATTATGAAGAGATTCAGTAGAATTAGCAAACTGTTTGTGACAGCTGTTACCATTGGGGAGGTAGGGTAGGGAAGGCTTTGGGGGCAGCACAATGAGGAGTCAACACCTGTATTCATGATATGCTACTTCTTAAGCTGGATATACAAGTGTTAATTTTATCATAATATTTTAAGTTTTCTTATATATTATATACTTTTGTGCATTAATGATAGTATAAAAATAAAATACTTTAAAAATAATAAATATATTAATATATAGCTGACTAAACCATGGTGAATTTGTACTTCTATTAGAAAATGTAGAAACAGACACTGTAGAAAACATTTTTAAAATATATACATCCTCTCTGAAGCAATTCACTCTTTTTCTTTGACGTTACAGATTTTCATTATGTCTTATTTATTTTTAACTTGCTTTCACTGGTCTTGTCCCCTGATTTTGGACTCTTTGATGGCAAAGAATCCAACTGTCATTCAATCCAGTATACACTGCCTATTTTATTTTTCCTGGCAAACAATCTTTGCTGATTATATATTTGTGACTGCAGCCATGAGATTAAAATATGCTTGCTCCTTTGATGGAAAGCTATGCCAGAAAAAGTTCTGCTTTTTATGCACATTAAAAAGCAGAGGCATCACTTTGATGATAAACATCTATACAGTCAAAGCTATGGTTTTTCCATTAGCTATGTACAGATGTCAGAGTTGGACCATAAAGAAGGCTGAGCACCAAAGAATTGATGCTTTTGAACTGTAGTGCTGGATAAAACTCTTGAGAGTCCCTTGGACAGTAAGATCAAACCAGTAAGTCCTCAAGGAAATCAACCCTGAATATTCACTGGAAGGACTGGTGCTGAAGCTGAAGCTCCAATACTTTGACCACTGATGTGAAGAGCCAATTCACTGAAAAAGACCCTGATTGAAGACAAAAGAAGAGGATAGCAGAGGATGAGCTGGTTAGATAGCATCACTGATTCAATGGATATGAATTTGAGCAAACTCTGGGAGACAGTGATGGACAGGGAAACCTGGTGAGGTGCATTCAGTGGGGTTGCAAAGAGTCTGACATGACTTAGTGACTGAACAATATATTTGTATATCAGTGAATGGGCTAATGCCTAAAATAATAGTGAAAAGCAAGTGGAAAAGTTACCAAATATCAACTTGCTCTCTTTATGTTGAGCCTTACACCTCATATTTTAGGGATGCTTAATTTTTCTCTAAGGACTTTAATGATATAAACAAATTCTAAGATTTGTGACTACAGCATCCTATAACCACAAAATGAGCAACAAAAACAAAAATCAAAAATACTATATGGATAAACTAGAAAGTATAGACTTAGTTATTTGGCTAACTTTTTGCAGCTGCATTTCATAGTTCTATTTGAATTATAGCCTAATTTAAAGGAGACATTAGCTTTCTGCAATGTCTGCAAAAATGTCTTTCTGCCATAAAACATTAAAGCATCCCACATTTTCCTGGGGGAAATATTATTTCTCAATTTGTTATTGCAATAACGGAGACCATAGCAGTGAGTGATAATCTCAGAATGGGGAATAAAATTACTGATACTTTTTTTCTTACAGTGATAAATGCCTCACCACTAGAGTGGTTTTATCCCCTTTCAACAGAAGCATCAACTCGATTCATAGCTTATCTTTGTCAGAGATATTCATATGGCCTCTGAACATGTACTATAATTTCTGTTTAGATCTTCAGTAAAAAACTTGAAACTTTATTTAGTTCTTCCAATGCTTAAACAGCAATAATACAATTTCAGATTGTTATCTCACAATGTGTTCTTTAGTTTTGCATTGGGGTTCTTCATTCCTGCTCATTAATTCTGCAAAGTAGAAAGCACTACCTCATATACTTTCAACCTTCCTCTGCACCTTATAGCATATAGTGAATTTAGGTGTAGGGCACTGGGTTGCCAAAAGTTGTAAAGTGTTTGCAACTACCACATTAATATCAATGTCGTTAAAAATAAAGATGGAACCACACTATGCTAATTATGTATATCCTGAATATACTAAAAAGTTGGAGTTATGTTAGTGCCTTTATATTTCAAGGGAATGCCTATAAGTTGAAACCCACCTTTAGGAAATGCAGATAAAGTTAAGGCCACAGTTGATAATCCTAGGAATTGAGTGGTGACCAAGGAAGTAGATAATGGACCTGTAATGAACTGGTAATGCACAGTCCCTCCTCCCCTGGTCTTCTCTTGCTTCTGTTGACACAATGTATAAATTTTCAAATATGTATTGAGACAAGGAAGGGGAGTATAGTGGAAGCATGTTTCTAAGTAACTGTTTCTTCTGTTTCTAAGCAACTCCTCAAAATATGTCTTGACTATAAATAAAGGCTGAGAGAGCTTTCAGTAAAATAAGAGAGTTGGAGAGTCCGGGAGATAGGATGAAGAGAACTCAGTAGCAGCTCAGCATTTTGAAGGGTTTTATACTTTTGGTTCACCTAAGTAAATATTGCGGAGAAGGCAATGGCATCCCACTCCAGTATTCTTGTCTGGAAAATCCCATGGACGGAGGAGCCTGGTAGGCTGCAGTCCATGGGGTCTCAAAGAGTCGGACACGACTGAATGACTTCACTTGCACTTTTCGCTTTCATGCATTAGAGAAGGAAATGGCAACCCACTCCAGTGTTCTTGCCTGGAGAATCCCAGGGACGGGGGAGCCTGGTGAGCTGCTGCCTATGGGGTTGCACAGAGTCGAACACAACTGAGGCAACTTAGCAGCAGCAGCAAGTAAATATTGACATTTCCCCCCAATTGCTTCAAAGGTATGCGACGACAATAACAAAATGGTCAGAGACAGAAAGAAGACAAGAGCAAACTTTGCCTGGGAGCTTCTATGATGTCAACATAGGGCCTCTCAGAAGAAATAGCTAATGTGGTAGGCATCATACATAACTGGTTAGAACAACAGATCTTGGATAAGTACAGATAGGGGTTACTAACTCTGAGCATTGGCAATTATATGAGCTCTTTGAACCCACAACTTGCAGTGGTTTAAGGAAGTTTGTATTGTACTTTATTGTTTTTTACCATATTCATATTCAAATATAAATTCAGGCTATTGTCATTTAAATTGTAGAATAATGGATTACAGTTAAGCTTTAAAAATATTGTTTCTCTGTAAATTATGCAGATTGATAATGCAATTCAAATTTTGTTGGTTGTTAGAATTTAAGCAAATTTCCCTCATCACACTCAACATTTCATTTTATACATTTTGAAAATTCTAGCATATTTCAAACATAAAAAAGAACAGATAGTATTTTTTAAGAAACCTATGGTCTCAAATATACAATATACAAGCAACTTATGCAGCTCAATTCCAGAAAAATAAACCCAATCAAAAAATGGGCCAAAGAACTAAATAGACATTTCTCCAAAGAAGACATACGGATGGCTAACAAACACATGAAAAGATGCTCAACTTCACTTATTATCAGGGAAATGCAAATCAAGATCACAATGAGTTANCAACCAGTCCATTGTAAAGGAGATCAGCCCTGGGTGTTCTTTGGAAGGACTGATGCTAAAGCTGAAACTCCACTAATTTGGTCACCTCATACAAAGAGTTGACTCATTGGAAAAGCATCCCTCTGATGCTGGGAGGGATTAGGGGCAGGAGGAGAAGGGGACAATGGAGGATGAGATGGCTGGATGACATCACCACCTCACTGGGCATGAGTTTGGGTAAACTCCGGGAGTTGGTGATGGACAGGAGGCCTGACTGCTGCAGTTCATGTTGTCACAAATAGTCAGACATGACTGAGTGACTGAACTGAACTGTTTAGGGAGAGATAGGGGTGCAATGGGAGAGATAGGTTATCAGTGCCTGGAGATTTGAGTGTGTATCATTATTGAATGTGAGGTTATGGAGGGAATGACAGGGTTGCGTTGTGTGGAGGGAGAGACGAGATTGTGTGTGTGTGTAGGGAGAGATTGTTGGTTAAGGGAGAGACTGGGCAAATGGAAATGAGACATGGGAGTGTCTGCAAAGAAAACAGGGGTGTATTTTCTTGGTGTATAAAGAGATGGGTGTGTAGTGCTTTGGAGAGACTGGAAAGTGTGTGTCTGTGTTGAGAGACGTGTGTGTGTGTGTACAGACTTTGTTGTGAGTGTTGATGGAGAAATATGTGTTTGTGAGTCAAGCAATGGGATTAGTAAGTGAGAGACAGAGGAGTGCTGATGGAGAGTAGGAGGTCATGTGTTTGGAGGAAGAGACAGTGGCATATATTTCTGTTAGAGACTGGAGTGTGTGTGTAGGCAGAAATGAGTCTGTGTGGAGCGAGAGACAGGAAGAATGTATATAGGGAAGGTGGTAGATGTGTGGAGGGAAAGAAGGGCTATTGTGAAGGTGTATATTTGGAGGGAGAGGTGTATGGGGGTCTGTAGAAATCAGGCTTTGTGTTATTTGTTAAGCACAGGGGGAGAGACTTAAGTGCATGTTTGTGTGTGGACGGACTTTCATGTGTATGGGTATGTGTGGGGAGAGACCAGAGTGTGTTTGGAAGGATAGAAATATGTGTATGTGAGACATGGAAGTATGTAGGGAGTAGCAGGGTTGTGTGGGGTGTGTGTAGATAAGGAGTTATTTTGTGTTTAGGAAGACATGGGGATATGGGTGTGGAATGGGAGATGGGGTTGTTGATGATGGAGAGATGGTATTAGTGTGTGTTGGGGTATGTCTGTGTGTGTGAAGTGTTGGGTGTATGAGAGTGTTAAGGGTAAGATGGAGGTTGTGGAGGGAGACTAGGGTGCATATATGGAGGGAGAGATAGGTTTGTGTTTGTGTGTGTGTGTGTGTGTGTGTGTGGAGACTGGGTTGTGTGTGTGGAGAGGTAGTGGAGGAGGGAGATATGTTTGGGTGGATGAGGGAGAAATTGAGGGGGTGTGAAAGGAGATTTCAGTGGGGGTGAAAAGGAAGAGACAGGCTTGTGATTTTTTGTGTATGTGGAGAGATGGGTGTATATGTCTCTGTGTTTGGAGTGTGTAGAGGCTAGAGTATAGATTGTAAAGGGAGAAACAGACATATGAGTGTGTGGAGAGATGAGTATAAATGTGGACAGAGAGATTGCAGTGTGGGTGGAGAGATGGGAAATGTGAAAAGAAACAGACTGGGTGTGTGAGTGTGTGAGCGTGTGTGTGGAGGGAGAGATGCAGTTTGGCTCTTAGTTGGGGGGCGGTGTATGTTCTATGTAGAGACTTGCATATGTGTGTGTGTGTAGAGACTGGTGTGCATGTGGTGAGTGATGAAGGGTGTGGAAATAGAGATGGGTAAAAGTCTGTGTGTTTGTGTTTCTGTACATGGAGGAAGAAAGAGGGGTGTGTTTGTGTGTGTGTATAGAGATGGCTATATGTGTTTTTGTGCACATGTAGAGACTGGATGCATTTGGAAGAGTCACGAGTGTGGAATAGAGAAAGAAATGTGGGGTGTGGAGGGAGATGCAGGGTTGTATGGGGGTGTGTTTTTGTAGAGAAGGGACATTTGTGAATGAAGGGAGTACCAGAGTGAGTGAGGAGGAGGAGAGATGGGTATTTTTGTATGTTAGACTAGGAGTAACAGGATAATGGATATACTGGGGTGGGGTTGTGGGGAGAGGCACTTGGGTGTAGGTGTAATCACATGTGTGGAGAATGGGGTTGTGTGTGTTTTTGAAGAGATGGATGTGTGTGGATGAAAGCAGGGATGCAGCGGGATCTGTGTGTCTAGAGAGACCAGGCTCTATGTGTTTCTGAGCATGTGGGGAGAGACTGTGTGTAGGCAGACTGTGATGTGTGTGTGGGTAGTGTGTGGGTATATGTGAAGACTGGGTGTCTGGAAGGGTGAGATGTGTGTCTCCCTCTTTGTATAGAGGGAGAGATGGTGGGTACAGGCAAAGACAGAGGCTGTAGAGGGAGAGAGAGGGTGTTAGTGTGTGCTGGGGTGTGTGTGTGTGGTGAGCTGGTGTATGTGGGTGGTAAGGGTGAGACAAGTTTGTGGAGTGAGTATGTGTGAAAAGAGAGATGGGTTTTATGGGGTGGAAATACACGTGTGTGTATGTGTAGAGAATGGAGTATGGTTGTGGAGTTAAAGATGTGTTTGTGTGTGTGTTTCCGTGTGTACATGAAGAGAAAGAAGGTGTAGGGATGGAGATAAGGGCTGTTTGTGTGTATACATGTGGCTGTGTAGGAGAGACTGGAGGTTGCAGAAAGAGACGAGAGATGGGAGTGTGTGGAACGAGACAGATGTGTGGGTTTTGGTTATACGGAGAAAAGGGTGTGTGTAGAGACTGAGTTGTGACTGTGTGGAGAGAGACGTACATTTGTGCGTCAAGCAATAGGGTTGTCTGTGAGGAGGAAGAGCCAGAGGAGTGTGGGACACAAGTCAGAGGTTCATGTGTGGAGGGACGGAAAAGCATGATGGAGTGAAAGACAGGGGAGTACTATGTATTTATTTGTGTGTAGAATATGGGCTATGTCTCTGTGGGTGAAGATTGGGGTGTGTGTTTTGGTGTGTATGTGTGTCTGTGTGGAGCCACAGGTGTGTCAGTGTGGAACAAGAGGCAGTCTTGCGGAGAGACAGGGTCTATCTGCATAAATGGGTGTATGTAAATGGGTGTGTGTATGTGTGAAAGGAGAGACAGATGTGTGATGTGTGTGTGAAAGACTATGGTTGGGTGTAGAGGGGCAGATGGGTACACTGATGGAGAGAAACATGTGTGTATGGATAGAATATGGTCAGAGTACATTTGTGTATTGAGACAGGGGTATGTGTGTCTGTCTGTGTGAATGTATTTAGAGACTGGGCTGTGGATGTGCTGAGCCATGGGAGGGTGTAGAAGAGAAGGTGAGATGTGGAGAATGAGACAGGCATGTGTGTGTGTGTTTGTGTGAGTGGAGAGACTTGGATGTATTTGGACGGAGAGATGTGTGCATCTGAGAGTGTAGCGAGAGACAGTGGGATGTGGAGGGAGAGAAGGTGGGGTCTGGAGAAAGAAGCAACTTGGATTTTTATGTATATAGAGAAATTGGTATATGTGTCTGTATGAGTGTAGAGACTGGGGGATGAGTGTGGCAGAGAAACAGATTGTGTGTGTGTGTGTAGAGACTGAAGTAAAAGGTGGAGGGAGAGATGGGGTGCCTGGGGTGGATAGGTGGGAGATGTGTAGAGGGAGCGATGAGGTGTGGGGAGGTGTGTGTGGAGGGAGAGACAAAATTCGGGTCTTTGTGGGGTGTATGTTCATGGATACTGGGATGTGGGTGTGTAGAGATGGGTGTGACTGAGCGAAAGGGTGTGTGGAGGCAGTGATTGGTGTATGTCTGGTGTATGTTCCTGTGTATGAAGGAAGAAAGGAGTGTGTATCTTTGGGGAGAAAGGTGGAGAGGGAGTGGAGGGAGAGATGTGGTGTATGTGTCTGTAAAGATTGGGCTGTATGTATGCGTATGTGCGTGTGTCTCCAGATACGTGGAAAGACTGGATTGTGTTTGGAGGAGAGTCGTGTGTGTATGTTTCTGTAGGAGGAGAGACGTGGGATGTGAAGGGAGAGAGAGGGTTGTATGAGGGCGTGTTTGTGTAGATAAGGAGTTGTATATACACGGAGTGTCAGGATGAGTGAGTGGAGGGAGAATGGATGTTTCTGGGTGTGTGTGTGTGTGTGTGTAAAAGAGGGAGGTCTGAAGAGGGAGAGAAGGTGTAGGGGTGTGCATGTGTGCATGTGTGTATGTAGGGAGGGACTGGTGGTTGCAGGACAGACTGGGTGAATGTGGATGGACAGAGGTGTCTGGGTTTTCAGTGTACAGAAGGTTGAGTGTGTGTCTGTGTGTGTACAGGATGAGGAGTGTATTTGAGTGTGTGTGTGTATGTGTGGAGAGGCCACGGTGGAAATGTGTGTGTGTGTAGAGAGAGACTGAGGTGAGAGTGTGAATGGAGAGAGAGGATACAGAAGGAGAGACATGCTGTGTATGTGTGGAGGGAGAAATGGAGTGTGTGTGTGTGAAGGGAGAGACAGTTGTGTGTGTGGAGAGAGACATAGGGATGTGTGGAGGGAGACAAAAGTGTTTGTATATGTGGAGCAACTTGGGTAGGGGTGTGGAGGGAGGAAAAGAGTTGAAGATGTGCTGTGTGGAGTGATGAGGTTTGGGTGTGTTTTTGGAGAGAGATACATGTGTGTATATGTGGAGACTCTATAAAACTCAAACTGGAAACAAAATTACTGGGAGAAATATCAATAACCTCAGATATGGACATGACACCAGCCTAATGATAGAAAGCAAAGAGGAACAAAAGAGCCTCTTAATGAGGGTGAAAGAGGAGAGTGGAAAATCTGGCTAAAAACTCAACATTCAGAAAACTAAGATCATAGCATCTGGTCCCATCACTTCATGGCAAAAGATGGAGAAACAATGGAAACAGTGAGAGACTTTATTTTCTTGGGCTCCAAAATCACTGTGGTTGGTGACTGTAGCCATGAAACTAAAAGATGCTTGCTCCTTGGAAGAAAAACTATGACAAACCTAGACAGCATATTAAAAAATAGAGGTATCACTTTGCTGACAAAGGTCCATTTAGTCAAAGCTATGTTTTTTTTTTCCAGTATTCATGTACAGGTGTGAGAGTTGGACTATAAAGAAGGCTGAGAGCCGAAGAATGTATGCTTTTGAACAGTGGTGCTGGACAAAACTCTTAAGAGTTCCTTGGACAGCAAGGAGATCAACTAGTCAATCCTAAAGGAAATCAACACTGAATACTCATTGGAAGGACTGATGCTGAAGCTGAAGCTCCAATACTTTGACCACCTGATGCAAAGAGCTGACTCACTGGAAAAGACCCTGATGCTGGAAAACATTGAAGGCAGGAGGAGAAGGGGACAATAGAGGATGAGACGGTTGGATGGCCTCACTGACTCAATGGACATGAGTTTGAACAAACTCCCAGAGATAGTAAAGGACAAGGAATCCTGGCGTGCTGCAGTCCATGGAGTGGCAAAGAGTTGGACATGACTGAGCTGAACAACAAATGTGGAGAGAAAAGGTGTGTGCATATGTGGGGAGAGATGGGGGTGTGGAAGGAAAGGCAATGTGTTACTGTGTGTTGATGCCTCTGTGTGTGGAAAGTTTGATGTGGGTATTGAGGATGAGATGGAGATTGTGGAGGAGACACACATGTGTGCAGAGAGACAGCTGCGGGCGTGCTAAGTGGTGGGGGAGTGGGGAGACGGAGACTGGGTATATGTCTGTGTGTGTGTGTGTGTGCGCTTCTGTATATGGAGAAAGAGAGGTGTGCATGTGTAGGGAAGAGGGGGAGTGTGTGGAGTGAGAAACGTGGTGTGGGCCTGTATGTGACTGTGTGTGTAGAGTGACTGTACTGTGTGTGCTTATGTCCATGTGTGGAGAGACTGGATTGTGTTTGGAGGACAGTCATGTATGTATGTGTCTACAGGAGGGATGGGGGGTGTGGACGGGGAGACACAGTTGTGTGGAAGTACGTTTGTATAGAGAAAGAGCTGTGTATGGAGGAGTGTATGGAGGGTGAGTGAGTGAAAGGAGAATGGATGTTTCTGGGTTTGTGTCTGTGTATGTGNACAGTCATGTATGTATGTGTCTACAGGAGGGATGGGGGGTGTGGACGGGGAGACACAGTTGTGTGGAAGTACGTTTGTATAGAGAAAGAGCTGTGTATGGAGGAGTGTATGGAGGGTGAGTGAGTGAAAGGAGAATGGATGTTTCTGGGTTTGTGTCTGTGTATGTGCAGAAGGAGAGAAGGGTGGTGTGGACAGGGAGAGAAATGTTGTGTGTCTTTGTGCATGAGGAGAGACTGGGGTGTAAGTGTGAGGGGAGAAACAACAGGGGTGCAAGTATATGTGGCGAGAATGCGGTGGAAATTTGGATGCAGAAATGGGGGTGTGTCTGAAGAGAAGGTAAGTGTGTTAGTTGAAGATGTGTGTGGGTGTGTGTGTGTGTTTGGAGGTCAAGACACAGTGTGGGTCTATCTATGTGTAGGGAGAGACTGGACTATATGCATGTTTGTGTGTGTGTGGAGAACTGGAGATGTTTGTGAGTGTAGAGAGAGTGGTATGTGTCTGGAGGGAGCCGACAGGGTGTAGGTGTGTGCATGGAAAGTTGTCTGTATTGTGTGTGAAGGTACTTAGGGTGAGTCGGGAGTTTTGGAGGGAGAGTCAGGCATGTGGTGTGTATGTGTGGAGGGAGAAACGGGTTTGTGCCTATGTTTGTGTGTAGAGATAAGGGTGTGTGTATGGAGGAAGAGACTGGGGTTGTGGAAAGAGAGCCAGGAGTTTATGGAAGGAGAGAAAGTAGGATGCAGAGGGAGAGAAAGATTTGTGGGTGTTTCTGTGTTTGTTATGATAAGGGGTGTGTGTGTGTGTGTAGAGACTAGGGTATAAATGTGGAGGGACAGAAGGAGGTGTGTGTGCATCGAGAGTCATCAGGTAGGGTTAGGGAGAAATGGGTGCTGTGGACATGTGTGTGAACAGGGAAAGAGGCTATTTCTTTCTTTTTGGGTGTGGGTCTATGCATGTGAATGTAGAGAGACTGGTTTGTGTCTGTGTGTGTGGAGGTAGAAAGGCTTGTGTGTGTATAGGGAGAGACGAGGGAGTGGTAGGTGTGTTTGTGGATAGAGAGACACAATGTAGGTCTCTGTGTTTTTGAGGAGAAACTAGAGAATGACTATGTGCCTATGCAGAGACAGATTTGTGTGTGGAGAGACTGGGGCATGTTTGAATAGAGAGGTGTGCCTGTGTGTTTGTGGAGTGAGAGGTGGGATGTGGAGGGAGAGAGAGGGCATTGGTGTGTGTTGCTGTGTGCATGTATGGAGAGTTGGGTATGTGGGTATTTAGGGTGAATTGAGGTTTTCAGGTGGCTCAAACGTTAAATAATCCATCTGCCAATGCAAGAGACGCAGGCAGGAGGCCTGGGTTTGATTTCTGTGTTAGGAAGATCCCCTAGAGGAGTAAATGGCAACTCACTCCAGCATTCTTGCCTGGGAAATCCTATGGACAGAGGAGTCTGGTGGGCTACAGTCCATGGGGTCACAAAAGAGTTGGACACGACTGAGCACACACACAGTGCAATAATAGAGGCTTTTTGGAAGAGAAATGGGTGTGTGTCTGTGGATGAAGAGACATGTTAGAGTGTGAGTGTGAATGGAGGGACTGGGGTGTGGTATGGAGAATGAGATGGAGACAGAGGGAGAGACAGGTGTGTGTATGTGTGGATGGAGAGACATGCTTTGGGGTGTGTGTGTAGAGAAGAGGATGCTGTATACAGAGAGAAAGATGGGGTGGAGTGAGTGGAGGGAGAGATGCGTGTCTGTGTGTGGAAGGGGATGTGGGGGGAGGAACAAGGTTGTGGGTGCGCTTGTGAGGAGTGATAGGGTTTGGGTGTGATTTTGGAGACATGGGTATATGTGTATGTCTATGTAGGGAGAAAATAGTATGTGTGTATGTGTGGGGAGAGATGAGGGTAAGGAGGGAGAGATANTGGAAGGGGATGTGGGGGGAGGAACAAGGTTGTGGGTGCGCTTGTGAGGAGTGATAGGGTTTGGGTGTGTTTTTGGAGACATGGGTATATGTGTATGTCTATGTAGGGAGAAAATAGTATGTGTGTATGTGTGGGGAGAGATGAGGGTAAGGAGGGAGAGATAGGGTGTTATTGTGTGTTAGTGCACATGTATGAGTGTAAAGTTGACTTTGTGTGGGTACTGAGGTGAGACAGGGATTGCGGAGGGAGAGACACAGTGTGTGGAGAGATGGGTGTTGGTGTGGTAAGTGATAGGTAGGCAGAGATGGATGTATGTCTGTGTTTGCATTTCTGTGCATGGGGAAAGTAAGGTCTGTGTGGGGGAGGAAGTGAAGGGGACTGTGTGGAGGAAGACATCAGGGAATGNTGCGGAGGGAGAGACACAGTGTGTGGAGAGATGGGTGTTGGTGTGGTAAGTGATAGGTAGGCAGAGATGGATGTATGTCTGTGTTTGCATTTCTGTGCATGGGGAAAGTAAGGTCTGTGTGGGGGAGGAAGTGAAGGGGACTGTGTGGAGGAAGACATCAGGGAATGTGTGGAAGAAAAGATACGGTGTGGGTTTCCATTTGTGTGTGTGTGAAATAATAGGTGGAGTATTTATGTGTGCATGTGGAAAAACTGGCATGTTTGTAGGGAGACTGGAATGTTTTTGGAAGAGAGTTGTGTATATTTGTGTGGAGGGAGAGATACAGGATGTGGTAGAAAAAAGTTGTATGGGGGTGTGTTTGTGTAGAGAAAGTGTTGCTGCATATGGAGGGAGTGTCTGGACAATGAGTGGAGGGAGAGATGGGTGTTTTTTGTTTCTCTGTGTGTGTGTGTGTTCATGTGTGTGTGTAGAGACTGGGGTATGTTTGAAAGGAGAAACGTGTGTGTATGTGTGTGCATATGGAGAGACCAGGGGTTGTGTCAGCATGTGTGTGTGTGTATGAAGAATTGTATGTTTTGATGTTTAGGATGAATTGAGGGATTTGAAGGAAGAGTGTGTGTGTGTGTGTGTGTGTGTGTGTTGAAGGACAGACATATTAGAGTGTGCATGTACAGGCTGAGCTGTGGGTGTGAAAGGAGACTGAGGGTTTAAAGCGACAGATGTGCTGTGTGTATGCTTTTGTGTGGAGGCAGAGACGGGTATGTGTAGGAGTGTGTGTGCGTGTGTAGAGAATAGGTTGCTTTATGTGGGGACAGTGAGTGAGTGGAGGGAGAGGTGAATGTTTGTCTTTGTGTGTGTGAGACTTGGTGGGGGTGTGGAGGAGGGGTCGGTCAGGGTTGTGGGCATGCTTGTGTGGAGTGATAAGGTTTGGGTGTGTTTTTGGAGAGATGGGTGTGTGTGTAGGGAAAAAAGGGTGTGTGTGTGTGTGTGTGTGTAGGGAGAGGTGAGGGTGTGGATAGAGGAACAGGGTGTGATTGGGTGTCGGTGCATGTGCATGTGGAAAGGGTATGGATGGGTGTTGAGAGTGAGAAATGGGTTGCTGCGGGAGATGTGTGTATACGTGCAGAGAGAGGGATGTGCTGAGCAAAGGAGAGTGTGAAAGCCAGGATGACTGTTTATGTTTCTGTGTACAGGGAAAGAAAGGAGTGAGTGTTTGAAGGGAGCGATCCAGTGTGGGTCTGTGTGAGTGTCTGCATGCAACTGTGGAGAGACTGGTATATGTGTGGAGACACTGGATTGTGCTTGGAGGAGAGTCATGTGTGTGCCTGGAGAGAACAAGATGTGGGGTGTGCAGGGAGAAATGAGGTTATATGGAGGTGTGTTTGTGTAGCAAAGTGGTTGTTGTGTAGGGAGGGAGTGTCAGGGTGAGTGAGTGAAAGGAGACATGGGTGTATGTGTGTGTTAACTGGGCTGTGTTTGAGGAGAGAGGGATGGGGTTGTGGATGTAATTTTGAGTGTGAAGAAATGGGGTTTGCATATCCTTTTTGAGAGAAGGGTGTGGATGAAGGAAGGCAGAGATGTGGTGTGGATCTGTGCGTGTGTCTGGAGACACTGGGCTCTGTGTATATGTGAGCATGTGTGTGTGTGCATGCATGGATAGACTACACTGTGTTTGTGTGTATATGAGTGGGGAAAGTCTAGGTTATATTTGGAGGGAGAGATATGTATATGTGTGTGCAGAGGGAGAGATTAGGGATGGGGAAAGAAATGGGGATGGTACAGAGGGAAAATCAGAGTACTGGTTTATGTTGGTGCGTGTGTGTGTGGGTGGGTGTATATGTTTGTAGAGGGAGAGATGGAAGTTGTGGGGAGAGAAAAGGGTTGTGTGTGTGTAGGAAGAGATTGATGTTTTCAAGGAGTGAAAAGGAAGGGCATATGAGGATGTGAGATGGGGTGTGGACTTTAGTTGTATGGAGAGAAGATTGTGTGTTTGTGTGTGAGTATAGAAACTGAGGAGTGTGTTTCTGTGGAGAAGCATGTGTATAGATATTTGGTTCTGAGTGTGAATGAAGAGATGTGTTTATGTTTGTGTATCAAGCGACTGGGTTGTCTATACGGAGGGAGAGCCAGAGTGGTATTGACAGAGTTGAGGTATGTGTGTTAAGGGAGAGATGGGGCGACTGGAGGGAGATTCAGGGCAGGGAGAGAGAGAGGGAGAGAGAGAGAGAGAGAGAGAGAGAGAGAGAGAGAGTGTTTATGTGTGTGTGTAGAGACTGGGGTATGTTTGAAAGGAGAAACATGTGTGTATGTGTGTGCATATGGAGAGACCAGGGGTTGTGTCAGCATGTGTGTGTGAGATTCAGGAGGGAGTATGAAGGGAGAGACAGGGGTGTGAATATTTGTGTGTGCTGAGAAACGGATTTGTGTCTGTGTTAGTGTGTATGGAGAGACTGTGGTTTGAGTATAAAAGGAGAAGCAGGGGTGTGTGTGTGGAAGGGGGTTTAAATGTGGAGGGAGAGATGGGAGTGTGTTTGTCGTAAGAAGCGAGATGTGAAGAGGGACAGATGACTGTGTGTGTGTGTGTGTGTATGTAGAGACTTGGTTCTGTGTGTTTAGAGACTGGGTTGGGATGTGTTGAGTGACAGGGGGTGTAAATGGAGATGTGTGTGTGTGTGTGTGTGTGTGTATATATGGAGAGATGGGGGACTGTGTGAAAATAAAGACGAGGTATATGTGTGTATGTTTGTGTGTAGAGACTGGGATCTGTAGGTGTTTGCCCTTGCAGAGAGACTGGCATCTCTGTGTGGAGAGACTGGTGTATGTTCGGAGGGAGAGGCAATTTGAGTGTGTCGAGGGAGCAATGTGGGGTGCGGGTCTCTGTGTGTGTGTATGGAGAGTCTGTTCTGTGGGTGGTGGAGACTGGTGTTTGTGTGTGTGTGTTTATGCAAATGTAGAGGGGGGTGTGGGGAGGGACTGTCAGGGATGTTTTTCTAGAGGGAAAGCTGGGGCTGTTTGTGTGAAGGGAGAGATGGGTGTGTGTGTGTGTGTGTTTATGTGTGTGGAGAATGGAATGTTAGTGTGTAGGTGTGCACAATGGATAGACTGGAGATGTGGATAAGGGTGGAAAGAGCGGCATGTGGATATAGAAAGAAACAGGTGTGTGTGTGTAGAGATGGGGTGTACATGTGGATGAAGAGATGGTGATGTATGACGAGGGAGATAATGATGTGTGTGTGTGTGTGTGTGTGTGTTGGTGGGGAGACTGGAGGATTGGTGTGGAATGAGGGACTAGGGTATGTGTGTGGAGGGAGACAGGTTGCATTTCTGAAAACTGGGGTGTCTGTGGGTGTGGAGGTGGGGAGGGTGCACACGTGTGGAGGTAGACACTGGGTGGCAACATGGAGGGAGAGATGGATGTGTATGTGGAGAGGTATGTAGGCAGAGAGATAGGGGTGTGTATGTGTGTTGCATGTGCAGAGACTAATGTGAGTGTGTGTGCACAGGTAGACTGATGTGTGTGTGTATGTGTGGAAGTCAAGGCTATGGTTTTCCCAGTGGTCATGTATGGATGTGAGAGTTGGACTGTGAAGAAAGCTGAGCGCCAAAGAATTGATGCTTTTGAACTGTGGTGTTGGAGAAGACTCTTGAGAGTCCCTTGGACTGCAAGGAGATCCAACCAGTCCATTCTGAAGGAGATCGGCCCTGGGATTTCTTTGGAAGGAATGATGCTAAAGCTGAAGCTCCAGTACTTTGGCCACCTCATACGAATAATTGGAAAAGACTCATGCTGGGACGGGTTGGGGGCAGGAGGAGAAGGGGATGACAGAGGATGAGATGGCTGGATAGCATCACTGACTCAATGGGCGTGAGTCTGAGTGAACTCCGGGAGTTGGTGATGGACAGGGAGGCCTGGCGTGCTGCGATTCATGGGGTCACAGAGTTGGACATGACTGAGCGACTGAACTGAACTGATATGTGGAAGACTGATGCATATGTGAGAGACTGGGATCTGAGTATGGATGAAAGACTGGTATGTTTTCTGTCTGTAGGTTTTGAGTGATGGGGTTGTGGGTATGGAGAGAGTGCTAGAGTGGTGTGGAGGGAGAGACATGTCTCTGTCTCTAGAGATGAGTGTGTGGAGGAGTTGAGGGAGATAAGGGTTTTATGAAGGGGAGTAGGGGATGTCTCTGTGTGGAATACAAATGGGTGTGTGTGTATAGAGACAGGAGGTATGTGGATGGAATGACATTTGTATGCATGGAGAGGGAGAGATTGGGGGTGTAGAAGGAGAGATGGGGCATTGGTACTTGTGACTGTGGGGGATGGCTGTGTGTGTTTAAGTGTGTAGAGACTGGGTTGAGGTGTGGAGGGAGAGATGAATGTGTGTGTGGTTGTGTCCAGAGACTGAGATGTGAGTGCAGAAGGTGCACTCACAAACATGGGTGTCTGTGTTTGTGTGGAGAGACTGGGGTGTGCATGGATGGAGATGGGTGAGTATGTGTTTGCATTTGTGAGTATGGAGAGTCTCAGGTTGGGTGTGAAGTTACAAATGTGGGTGTGGGTATGGGTGTCTGTGTGGATAGATGGGTATACGTATGTGCATGTCTGTGTTTGTACAGAGTGGGGTATGTGTTTGGGGATATGGTTGTGTGCATGTCTGTATGTGTACAGATATTGTGGGGTGAGTATGGAGATACTAGAGAGTGAGTGGAAATACTGGGGGTCGTGGAGAGACAGGCTGTGTGTGTAGAGACAGAAGTATGTGGTTAGAGAAGAGGTGTTGTGAAGGGAGAGATGGGGGCAGTGTGAAGGGAAAGAGAGGCATTTGTATACATTTGTGTGTGTACAGAGAGATAGATGGGGGAAGGGAGAGATGCGGTTGTGTGGGAAGGTGTGTGTAGAGATGGGGTTGTGTGTGTGTTGCATGTGTGTGTACAGAGAGACTGAGGTGTGGATGTGGAATTAGAGATGGGTATATTGCACTCATCTCACATGCTAGTAAAGTAATGCTCAAAATTCTTCAAGCCAGGCTTCAGCAATACATGAACCATGAACTTCCAGATATTCAAGCTGGTTTTAGAAAAGGCAGAGGAACCAGAGATCAAATTGCCAACATTTGCTGGATCATCAAGAAAGAAGAGAGTTCCAGAAAAGCATCTATTTCTGCTTTATGACTATGCCAAAGCTTTTGACTGTGTGGATCACAATAAACTGTGGAAAATTCTGAAAGAAATGGGAATACCAGACCACCTGACCTGCCTCTTGAGAAACCTATATGCAGGTCAGGAAGCAACAGTTAGAACTGGACAGGGAACAACAGACTGGTTCCAAATNAAAAAGCAAGAGAGTTCCAGAAAAACATCTATTTCTGCTTTATTGACTATGCCAAAGCCTTTGACTGTGTGGATCACAATAAACTGTGGAAAATTCTGAAAGAGATGGGAATACCAGACCACCTGACCTGCCTCTTGAGAAACCTATATGCAGGTCAGGAAGCAACAGTTAGAACTGGACAGGGAACAACAGACTGGTTCCAAATAGGAAAAGGAATACGTCAAGGCTGTATATTGTCACCCTGCTTATTTAATTTCTATGCAGAGTACATCATGAGAAATGCTGGACTGGAAGAAACACAAGGTGGAATCAAGATTGCTGGGAGAAAGATAAATAACCTCAGATATGCAGATGACACCGCCTTTATGGCAGAAAGTGAAGAGGAACTAAAGAGCCTCTTGTTGAAAGTGGAAAAGGAGAGTGAAAATGCTGGCGTAAGACTCAACATTCAGAAAATGAAGATCATGGCATCCGGTCCCATTATTTCATGGCAAATAGATGGGGAAACAGTGGAAACAGTGTCAGGCTTTATTTTTGGGGGGCTCCAAAATCTCTGCAGATGGTGATTGCAGCCATAAAATTAAGATGCTTACTCCTTGGAAGGAAAGTTATGACCAACCTAGATATTAAAAATTTTAATATGTCTCTGCATATTAAAAAGCAGAGACATTACTTTGCCAACAAAGGTCCATTTAATCAAGGCTATGTTTTTTCCAGTGGTCATGTATGGATGTGAGAGTTGGACTGTGAAGAAAGCTGAGAGGCAAAGAATTGATGCTTTTGAATTGTGGTGTTGGAGAAGACTCTTGAGAGTCCCTTGGGTGCAAGGAGATCCAACCAGTCCATCCTAAAGGAGATCGGTCCTGCATGTTCATTGGAAGGACTGATGTTGAAGCTGAAACTCCAATACTTTGGCCACCTCATGTGAAGAGTTGACTCATTGGAAAAGACCCTGATGCTGGGAGGGATTGGGGGCAGGAGGAGAAGGGGACAACAGAGGTTGAGATGGCTGGATGGCATCACTGACTCGATGGGCATGAGTCTGAGTGAACTCCAGGAGTTGGTGATGGACAGGGAGGCCTGGCGTGCTGCGATTCATGGGGTCGCAAAGAGTTGTACATGACTAAGCGACTGAACTGATGGATTTCTGTGGAAATTGATTTGCTTGTATTTGTGTGTATGGAGAGACTAGGAGGTGTGGTGACATATAAGAGGGTGTGTGTAGGTGGAGAGAGGTGCATGTTGCAGATACAGGAGTGTGTTATGGAGGGAGAAATGAGTATTTTGTATGGAGAGACAGGATGTGAGTGTTGACAGAGAAATGTGGTGAGAATGTGGAGGGAGAAAAGGGAGGCGCCTGGGAGTGCATCCTGGAATGGAATGAGAGATGAAGTGTGGTGATGTGTTTTTGAGAGACTGGGGTGTGTGTTTATTTATCAAGAGAGACTGGGATGTGTGTGTGTAGAGTGTATGTGTGTTGAGGGAGAGAAGGGATGTGTTTTTATGTGTGGAGAGACTGGAGATGGGTGTAGAGGGAGACAGGCATGTGTATGTGTGTATTAGAGATGGCATGTATGTGGAGGAGAATTTGGGTGGTAGGGTGGAATGAGAAAACAGGAAAAGTGTTTGTGTGTATGTATATGTGTGTGTGTTTGTGTGTGTGTTGAAGGAGAGGAAGCTGTGGAGGGAGAGAAGGAGATGTGCACGTCAAATGTTAGATGGGTTTGTGTGTAAGAGAGAGAGAGAGAGACTGGGAAGTGTGTGGATACAGAGATAGGTGTGTGTTTGTGTGTGTGTGTGTGTGTGTGTGCGACTATGAAGGGAAAGCAGTGTATCTGTGAGCAGAAGTGTATCTATGTTTTCATAAGCGTGAAAGGAGAAGTGGGTCTGTATATGTAGAGACTGGGGTATGTATGTAGAGGGAGAAATGGGTATGTACATGTTTGCATGTGTGTTTGGAGAGACTGGGGATGTGTGGAGGGAGAGATAGAGGTTGTGTGTTTGTAGAGACAGGGGTAGAGATGGGGTGTGTTAGCAAGGAATACAATGTACTTTCAAGTAGAAACAGTGTGTGTGTAAAGACAGAGGTATGAGCATGTTGAGAGATGGGGTGGTCTGAACAGAGACACAGGTGTGTGTGTAGCAAGACATGAGGGGAATGTGGGGTCGTGTGTGTGGAGGGAGAAGAGGTTTTGGTCTCTGTGTGTTTAGACTGGGGGCAAATATGGAGGGAGAGATGGGGATGTGTGTATGTACATGTGTGCAGAGACTGGTGTACATGTATGTGTGTGCATGTGCAGAGTGACTGAGGTGTCAGTGTGGAAGGGAAGATGAAGATATGTGGAGGGAGATTCAGGAGATGGTATGAAGAAAGAGACAGGTGTGTGGGTGTACAGACAGGGTTGCAGAGAGAGATGGGTTGTGTTTGTATCTGTGGAAACAGAAATGGTTGTGAGGAGAGTGAGACAGGATATGGGTCTATGTATGTAGAGACTAGAGTGTGTGTGAAGGGAGAGATGAGTTTGTGTTTGTTGATGTATTAGGAGAGACTGGGGATGGGAATGGAGGGAGACAGGCGTGTGTGTGTGTGTGTGTGTGTGTGTGTGTGTGTGTAGGATGGAGGAAAGGCATGTGAAGGGAGGTAACAGGGAGGGTGTGGAGGGAGAAACAAGCGGGAGTGTGTGTGTTCAGAAAGTGGCCTGTGGGCATGGAGGTAGAGATGTACATATGTTTGTATGTGTGTGTGTGTGTGTGTGTGTGTGTGTGTGGAAACGGTTGTGTGTGGGGAGAGATGGAACTGTGGAGGGAAAGATGGGACTGTGTGTGAGGCTGTTACATGTGGAGAGCAAGATGGGTATGCGTGGGTCCTGCGGGGGTGTGTGTATAGTGACTCATGTGGTGTGGCTAGAGGAACAGAGGCGGTTTTTGTGTAGAGAGATGGTGTTGCAGATGTATGTAGTGAGATTGTGGTGTGGATATTGAGGAAAAGTTGTGTGTGTGTGTGTGTGTGTGTGTATGTGTGTGTAGAGATGGGAGATGTGTGCAGGGAGAGACTTGTGTGTGTCTGTGGGAGCTGAAACAGAAGTGTTTGTGAGTGTAATGAGAGACTGGGGGTGTGGAGAGAGAGACTGAGTGGGTGTTTGAGATTACGGAGAGATGGCTGTTTTTGTGTGTATATGTATCTCTAGAGACTGGTTTCTGGGTGTGGAGAGAGAGATGAGTGTGCTTGTGTGTGTGTGTGTGTAGCGAGTTGGGTGTGTGTGGACATGGAGGGTGAGATGGGGATTGTGGAGGGTGAGCAGAATGTGTGTGTGGATAGACTGGGCTGTGTCTGGATGGAAAAACTGGTGTGTGTCTATGTGGAAGAGACTATCATGGATGTGATTATGGGCGGAGAGACTGGAGTTTAAGTGTAGAGGAGAAGTTGTGTGGTGTGTGTTTATAGGGAGAGATATGTATTTATATGTGTGTTGAAAGATGGAGCATCTGGAGGGNGGATAGACTGGGCTGTGTCTGGATGGAAAAACAGGTGTGTGTCTATGTGGAAGAGACTATCATGGATGTGATTATGGGCGGAGAGACTGGAGTTTAAGTGTAGAGGAGAAGTTGTGTGGTGTGTGTTTATAGGGAGAGATATGTATTTATATGTGTGTTGAAAGATGGAGCATCTGGAGGGAGACAAAATTTTGTGTAGGAAGAAATGGGTGAATGTGGGGTGGTGTGTATGGAGGCAGAGATGTGGGGTGTGTGTGTGTGTGTAGACTGGAATGTGTGTGAGCACATATATAAAGGTATGTGGAAGGGCTGTGTATGGCTATACCAGAGGTGTGTGGAGGGATAGACAGGGGTGTGTGAATGTGGAGAAATTGATGTGTATGTATTTGTGTGTTTAGAAATTGGGCTTTGAGTTTATCAGAGAGATGGGGTGTATAGTTCAATCAATGGGGGTTTAGAGAAAGAACTGGAGGGGTGAAAAGGGAGAGAAAACTCTGTGTGTACAGACATGAGTGTTGGGAGTTGATGGAGAGAAGGGGGTTTGAGGGAGACTAGTGGAGTAGGGAATGTCTATGTGTAGATAGATATGTGTGTGTGCACGCACACGCACGCATGTGCATGTGTGAGGGTTCAGACAGAGATTGGGGTGTTGCAGGAGAGAGAGGGGTATGGGTGTTTGTAGGGAGAGAGGTGTATGTATGATTGTGTCGAGACTGGGTTGGGGTATGGAGCAAGAGATGTGGGTTTGGAGGGAGACAAAAGGAGGTGAGGGAAAGATGGATGAGTGTATTTGTGTGAAGAGACTGAGATGTAAGTGTGGAAGGAGAAACAGGAGTCTGGGTATGGTTGTAGAGACTGGGGTACATGTGTAGGGAGACTTGCGTTTATGTGTCTGCATGTATGTGTACATTGAGTTGGAAAGTGAAAGTTGCTCAGTGTTGTCTGACTCTTTTGCGACCCTTTGTGACTGTGACTTATACAGTCCAAGGAATTCTCCAGGCCAGAATACTGGAGTGGGTAGCCTTTCCCTTCTTCAGCGGATCTTTCCAATCCAGAGATCAAACCCAGGTCTCCTGCATTGCAGGTGGGCTGTTTACCAGCTGAGCCACAGGGGAAGCCCAAAACCAGAACACTATCAGAAGTGGAATGGACGAGTTTGAGTAAACTCCAGGGGCTGGTGATGGACAGGGAGGCATGGTGTGCTGCAGTCCATGGGGTCACAAAGAGTCAGACATGACTTAGCAACTGAACTGATGTGTCTGTATGGAGAGACTGAGGTTGGGTGTGGATGTTTGGAAAGATGGAAGTAGTGTGTGGGTGTAGAGACTGGGTTTTGTGTAGAGAGACGGTTGTGTGCCTGTCTGTGTGTGTGGAGATACTAAGGTGTATGTGTGGAGAGAACTGTGGTATATATGCAGAGATAGTGTTTTGGAGAGAGGCTATGTGTAGGTAGAGACAGGTATATGTGTGTAGATTGGGTGTGTATGGACACTGAGGTGTGGGTGTAGAATCTGAGATGGGTATGAGTATAGATTTCTCTGGAGAGATGGATTTCTGTGTGTGTGTGTGTGTGTGTGTGTGTGTGTGTGTGTGGAGAGATGAGGTGGTGTGGAGAGAACTAAGAGGGTGTTTGTTGGTAGAGATAGGTATATAGGTATAGAGGCGGGGTGTGTTACAGAGGGAGAGATGGCTGTTTGTTATGGAGAAACAGGATGTGGGTGTTCAGGGTGAGGTGGGGTGAGACTGAAGGGAGACATGGGAAGAGTTTGGGCTGTGTGTTGGAATGGGAGATGTAGTGTGGGTACTTGTGTTTGAGAGACTGGGCTGTGTGTATGTGTGGAGAGACTGGGATGTGCCTGCGTGTAGAGAGAGGCTAGGGTATGAGTATGGAGGGAGAGAGGGGTGTGTGTTTATGTATTTGTGTTTGTAGAGACTAGAGGTGGGTGTGGAGAGGGAGAGGAGGAGGCTGTGGGGGGAAAGAGATGTGCATGTGGAGAGTTAGATGGGTTTGTGTGAGTGAGTGTGTGTGGATGCAGACAGGTAGGGGTGTGTGCATGTGAGTTTGTAGGGATGGGGGTGTCTGTGGAGGAGAAGTGTATCTGAACCTGTGTAAGTGTAAAAGGAGAATAAGGGGTATGTATATGTAGATAATGGAGAAGGAAACAGCAACCCACTCTAGTATTCTTGCCTGGAGAATCCCAGGGACAGAGGAGCCTAGTGGGCTGCCTTCTATGGGGTCGCACAGAGTCGGACACGCCTGAAGCGACTGGGATATGTGTACAGAGGGAGAGATGGGTATGTGTGTGTTTGCATGTGGGTGTATGGAGAGACTGGGGTGTGAGTGCAGAGTTAGAGATGTGAATGTGAGTGTGTGGAAAAATGAGTGTGTATCTGTATATTTCTTTGTGTGTGTAGCTACTGGGGTGTGTGTGTGTGTGTAGAGAGAGACTACGGTCTGAGTGTGCAGGGAGGAACAGGATTGGGTGAGGTATGGGTGTATGTGTGGAGAGTTGGCTGTGTGTGAGTGCTGAGGGTGAGATGAGGTTGTGGAGGGAGAGAAGGGGGTGTGTCTAAGAAGGGAGAGTTAAGTATGTGTGTAGGTAGAGACGTGGTATAGGTCTATGTGTGTCTGTGTGTATGCCTATGGAGAGACTGGGATTTTTGTGTGGGGGTGTGTAGAGAAGCTGGGATTTGGATGTAGAAGGATAGATAGGGGGTGTGTAGGCAGAGATAAGTGTGTGTGTGTGGAGATGCAGGTGTGTTTGTGTATATGGAGAGACTCAGGTGGAGGTGTAGAGGAAGGAATGGTGTGGACATGTTTCTGTGTGTACAAAGTTGGGTTTGGGTGTGTGTGTTTGAGGGTACACAGATATTTAGTCCACAGTAGTTACTGTAATCTCCCTCTGTGATCTCCCATTCTTATTGTGTTAGTCTTAAATAATTAATGCTATATTAACACTTTTAATTATATTTTTGTTAGTTGCTTCCTTATTTTATACAAGCAAGTTGGCTGTGTGTGAGTGCTGAGGGTGAGACGAGGTTGTGGAGGGAGAGAAGGGGGTGTCTAAGGAGGGAGAGTTAAGTATATGTGTAGGTAGAGACGTGGTGTAGGTCTATGTGTGTCTGTGTGTATGCCTATGGAGAGACTGGGATTTTTGTGTGGGGATGTGTAGAGAAGCTAGGATTTGGATGTAGAAGGATAGATAGGGTGCGTGTAGGCAGAGATAAGTGTATGTGTGTAAGTATTATATAAGTAATACTTATATATAAATATAAGGGAGCAAGCAAGTATTATATAGAATCTGAGATAGGTATGAGTATAGATTTCTCTGGAGAGATGGATTTCTGTGTGTGTGTGTGTGTGTGTATGTGGAAAGATGAGGTGGTGTGGAGTTAAGAGGGTGTTTGTTGGTAGAGACAGGCATATAGGTATAGAGGCAGGGGTGTATTACAGAGGGAGAGATGGCTGTTTGTTATGGAGAAACAGGATGTGGGTGTTCAGGGTGAGGTGGGGTGAGGTACTCCACCCCACTGGAGTGGGGTGCCATTGCATACCCACCCAATTTGATAGTGCCATTACCTTTCCCAGCTCCAGCTCATTCCATTAAGAAGGCTTTTAGTCCTAAGAACTTATTGTCAAAATCAGTCAGCTCGTGTTTCTATTTGCTTAATGATTGAATATTTTCTGTTTTGGCAATGACACCCCACTCCAGTATTCTTGCCTGGAAAATCCCATGGGCGGAGGAGCCTGGTAGGCTGCAGTCCATGGGGTCGCTAGGAGTTGGACACGACTGCGCAACTTCACTTTCACTTTTCACTTTAATGCATTGGAGAAGGAAATGGCAACTCACTCCAGTGTTCTTGCCTGGAGAATCCCAGGGACAGAAGAGCCAGGTGGGCTGCTGTCTATGGGGTTATATGGAGTCGGACACGACTGAAGTGACTTAGCAGCAGTAGCAGTATCGTTTTACAATGTTATGTTAGTTTCTGTTGTAAAATGAAATGTATAGCTATATGTTTACATATATCCGTTCCTTGATTCTCTCTCCCCCAGCCCACTACATCTCTCTAGGACATCACAGAGCACTGAGCTGAGCTCTCTGTGTTATACAGCAGGTTCCTACTAGCTCTGTTTTACATATGGTAGTATACATGTCAATGTATGGTTGAATATTTTTAATACCAAAGACAAAGTGGCTTTATAGACAAATTAGATAGAAGAAATAAAACTCATCTGTGTAGGATTATTTCTTACTTTCAGAAAATAGAGTATTAAAAATTTGTTGGTCAGTCTGATATTTCAAGGAAAAGGTTAATTTGTCACATAATTCTGTGTGACTTTTCAATATGTCACTGTCAAATAATCAAAGTACTTTTTTCTTTTGAAATGCTTTTGATTTTAAATATAGTTTCCAGTATCTTAAGTAGATTACTAATTGTTGTTTAGTTGCTAAGTCAAGTCCAACTCTTTGCAACCTTATGGACTGTAGCCTGCCAAGTTCCTCGGTCAATAGGATTTTTCCAGGCAAGAATACAGGGGTGGGTTGCCATTTCCTTCTCCAGGGGATCTTCCAGACCCAAGGGTCGAACACATGGCTTCTGCTCCATCTCTTGCATTGCAATATGAATGCCTATAAATTTTAAATCTAACATTTAATGCTGATTACCACATGAAACAATAATTGAATACACCTTTTCTTGTCCATTAATTTCTTGGATCTTTTTTAATTCTTATTTTATTCCATTTACAATTGTCTTTACCTTATAACTTTTCACATGTTTCAGCAGACAGTAAACATCTATTTATTCAAAGGTACAGAAAAACTCCCAATGCTATTTGTGACTGGACATAACACATCTGAGTCTTTACTGAAGAAATTTCTCTCTCCAAACAAAATTTTGAATATGTAACAGATGCAGTTATCTGTTCAGGCCACTATATATTTTAATAGTCTCATAGAGAGCACACGCACTCTTTCTAGTTTTTAGACCATTTATTTGTACTGTTTCCTTTTGCTTAATGGACAAGAGGCCCCCAGTAACTCAATCTTCCCTCCTCTTCAGGTATTTAGAGATGCACATTACTCTCTCAGGGTTCTAGGGACCACTTAGTACGCTGCAGTGAGTATTAACATTGAGAAAAACATTTACTTTAGATAAAGAGATCATACTTATACTGTGTGTGCATGCTCAGTCACTCTTTCATGTCTGACTCTTTGTGATCCCATGGACTGTAGCCCACCAGACTCCTTTGTCCATGGAATTCTTCGTGCAAGAATACTGAAGTGGGTAGCCATTTCCTTCTCCAGGGGATCTTTCTGGCTGAGGAATTGAACCCGGGTCTCCCACATTGCGGGCAGATTCTTTACCATCTGAGCCATCAGGGAAGCCACTCATACTCATTACTATTAGACTTTATAAATCTAAATTTTCACAAAGTGATATTTGCACATACTTTTAAAAAACTACATTGAAGAAATCACAGAGGAAATAAAAAATACTTAGAGACCAGTGAAAGTATGGCAATCTAAAATCTGTGGGATATAGCCAAAGCAGTTCTAAGAGGGACCCTCAGGAAACCAGAAAAACCTCAAACAACCTAGTCTGACACCTAGAGCAACTAGGGAAAGAATACCAAACCCAAAGTTAGTCGAAGAAAAGAAATCATTAAATTCAGAGCAGAAATACAAATGAAGAAAATAGAAGAGATTAGTGGAAGTAAAAGCTGATTCTTTGAAAAGGTAAACAACATTGATAAATCTTTAGCCAGCCTCATAAAGAAAAAAGAGAACTCAATAAAATCATAAATAAAACAAAAAAAAACAAGTTAGAGCAGACACCATCAAAAATATAAAGAATCCTAAGAGACTATTATAAGTAACTGTATGCCAATAAAACGGACAATCTAGAAGAAATGGACAAATTCTTAGAAAGGTATTACCTCCCCAGATTGAGCCAGGAAGGAAGAGAAAATAGGAACAAAACTGAAAAACTAAATGTTAAAAGGATGTTAGTAGGAATAGCAATGCTCTATCTCATCCTTTCCCAACTCTATTGTTTGTCTTCAGAATCGATTAGTTGAAGCCTTATTATCCTATTATAACACTTATGTTCACCTCAAATTCTATTAATATTTGGAATTTCAACTGTTAAGAAAACAATCCCTAAAAGCCCCAAATAATATTTTTCTCATGTCATAAACTAATTCCCCTGCAGTTATCTACATGCCCCCTCTTTTGAAGTGAGTTTTGTATAATTATTTTGATTAATTTATCTCAGTCCTAAACAAATAGAGCTTTAAACTTGATTTGTCAAGTGATTATTATAGAAATCCCAAGAATTGATAGTTGCAGCCTTGAGACTGTTATGAAGCATTCTATAACTAAATGTAGACTTATCAACAAACAGTCTGAAAATCTATTAACGATGTCTGCCCCCAAGTATACAAGAGGGGTAGTAAGTGTATTCAGAATGTTCTTTAAATCAGTTTTAAAGGTTTATTTTTTCCTTACATTAAAAGAAATTTTAAAAATCCAAACACACTTAAAAACTCATGGTACAACTAAAAGTTGTAGATTTTGAAATGATCACTATAGACAATTTACTTTTTTAAAGAGGAAAAACTGCAAAGGAGGCAAGGCTATGTAATGGATAAGTCTCTCCAGTAAGTAGTGCTGGGAAAACTGTACAGCTAAATATGACAATGAGACTAGAACGTTCCCTCACATCGCATACAATAAACCAAAAATGGATTAGAGATGCAAGTGTAAGAACTGAAACCATAACTCCCAAAGGAGAACAGGCAGAACACTGACAAATTGTAGGTGAAAAATATTGCTGTCTAGAATTGAAAGAGACACGTGTACCCCAATGTTCATTGCAGCACTGTTTATAATAGCCAGGACATGGAAGCAACCTTGATGCCCATCAGCAGATGAATGGATAAGAAAGCTGTGGTACATACACACAATGGATTATTACTCAGCCATCAAAAAGAATACATTTGAACCAGTTCTAATGAGGTGGATGAAACTGGAGCCTATTATACAGAGTGAAGTAAGCCAGAAAGAAAAACACCAATACAGTATACTAACACACATATATATGGAATTTAGAAAGATGGTAACAATAACCCTGTATGCAAGACAGCAAAAGAGACACAGATGTACAGAACAGACTTTTTGACTCTGTGGGAGAGGATAGGGTGGGATGATTTGGGAGAATAGCATTGAAACATGTATAATATCATATCATATAAGAAACGAATCGCCAGTCTAGGTTTGATGCAGGATACAGGATGCTTGGGGCTGGTGTACTGGGATAACCCAGAGGGATGTTATGGGGAGGGAGATGGGAGAGGGGTTCAGGAGTGAGAACTTATGTACACCCGTGGCAGATTCNGGAGAGGGTGGGAAGATTTGGGAGAATGGCACTGAAACATGTATACTATCATGTAAGAAACAAATTGTCCGTCTATATTCAGTACAGGATACAGGATGCTTGGGACTGATGTGTGGGGATGATCCAGAGTTGATATGGGGTGGGAGGTGGGGTGAAGGGTTCAAGATTGGGAACTCATGTACACCTGAGATGGAAAAAAATTAAAAATCAAAAATTAAAAAAAAGAAACCTATGGTCTCAAATATACAATATTGAAAATATGTTTATGTGTGTGTATATATATATAACACCTCTATTTTTAAAACAAAAAAATAGTAATTCAGTTAAAGTGAATACAATCCTTCTCTCCATCATTTCTCCCCATAATACCTACTATGTTAAAGTTAGTAAGTTTCTTCGTGGTCTGTTTTTTTTATGCTATCCATATTCCAATGGAGGACATACAGATGATATACAGTATTGCCAGATACATTTACATTTATTATCTAGATGATATATACATTGATCTTCCTGCTTTTTAATCTGAAGACATTTTTTGTCTATGAGAAAGCACTCTCTTCATCCATTGAGAGAATATCACTCAGTCATGTCTGACTCTTTGTGACCCCAGGCTTCTCTGTCCTTGGAATTCTCCAGGCAACAATACTAGAGCCTTTCCCTTCTCCAGGGGATCTTTCCAACCCAGGTATCAAGCCTGGTTCTCCTGCACTGCAGACAGATTCTTTATTATCTGAGCCACCTGGAAAGCCCCAGTTCATCCATAGTAGTCCAGAAATACTGAGTAATTAATATCCATGGACAACCTTAAACAAGTGACAGATTGCTAGAAAATAGAGTAATGCCTCTGATAGGGATATCATGGTCATTATGGCTCAATAGTAGAGTGATTAGTGAATCAGTTTAAAGAAAAAATTTAACTGAATAATGTACTGGAAGATCACACTTATGGGAAAGCTCACAAAGGTGGCCGATGTGCAAAATCTAGGGGTCCAAGAAGGAGTGTGAGATTTGAAGGGGAAACCTGGCTGTCACCCACATGCCTGTTTCTTTGCTGATGTTAATACCTCTTGCCTGAAATTCCATTTATCACTGTACTTGAAGGCCCACTGCTCCTTCAAGATTCTGCTCAAAACTTGAGCTTTTCCTAACACTTACCCTTGACACCTCAAGTTGAATTACCAGCTCTTCAAAAATATTTATAACACTTTGCCAATTTTAGAACTCACCACAGTGTTTTCCTCAATATACTGCCATTCTTATTGACATCCCTGTGCTTCTCAGTCAGTTGTGAATTCCCTGGTAGCGTGAGCTTTGCCATGGTGCTACTATGTGGTGAGGTTTGTTTGTTTGTTTTCATATGTTAATATCAGAATCTATTTAGTAAACCAGTGAGATTAAATGAGTTCTAAATATTTTAAAAATAATTTTATAAGCTATATTTCTTACTAAATAGACCTAATAAACACATTGTAATTAAAGTTTTTAACTTTGTCACTTTCCTTAATTCTGGAAAAGTGCTAAAATGTAAATCATATTGTCTACATAGCAGCTAAGTATGGTATTGGTTTGGCCAAAAAATGCATTGAGGTTTTTGCATAAAGCTTACAGAAAACTCAAATGAACTTTTTGGCCAACTTGATAGATTGAAAATTTGTTTGCAATTATTCAACTTTTTAAAAACTTTTTTATTTTCTATTGGGTATAGCCCATTAACATCATTGAGAGAGTTTCAGGTGAACAGCAAAGAGACTCAGCTCTACATATACATGTACCTATTCTCCCCCAAACTCCCCTCCCATCAATGCTGTCATATATTACTGAGCACAGTTCAATGTTCTATACAATAGGACCTTATTGATTAACCATTTTAAATATAGCAGTGTGTACATGTCCATCCTAAATGCCCTGTCATTTCTCCCCTTCCTTACCCCTGGCAACCATCAGTTTGTTCTCAAAGTCTGTGAATCTCTTCATCTTTACCAATATTTACACTGTTTTTGCTTTCTGATGTGGAGAACATTTTCTCCCATCCCTAGACTGTGAGTTTAGCTGTGTTATGTGCTTTGGACTAAGAATTGCTTATTCGCTTACTCAGCTCCAATTCATATGGCCCCATGTACTACAGCCCGCCAGGCTCCTCTGTCCATGGAGATTCTCCATGGAATGGGTTGTCATGCCCTCCTCCAGGGCATCTTCCCAACCCAGGGATCAAACCAGTTTTCCTGCATTGCAGGTGGATTCTTTACCATTTGAGCCAATAGAGAAGCTTGGACAAAGATATGTCTATGAAAATGATAGTAAAGTAGTTACAGGTTAAGGCCTTTAGGGGGCTCACATGATTTTGTTTTGTTCCTGTATATGCCTCTAACATTGCTATGCAGCACAAACCCTTGGGGAATGGCTATCCCCTCAACGTCATCCCCAGGATGACGCAGATGGAGACCAAAGCTGTCTAGAAGGGGAATCTCTATTGAGAACAGAATGTGATACTTTTCCACCAATGGAAATTCTAAGAGAAGGTTCTGTCATGTAAAACAAGGCATGATACCCTAAGTTCATTGTTAATGCCACTTTTCATCATTTATTACTTTTACCATTTTGCTTGTTTAATTAAATAATATAGGTTCAAGTAAGTACTAGCCATGTCATGTTTTTACATAGAAATTCCAAAAAAAATGGTTAGTTTTAATAGCCTCACCTTATAATTAAAATCAACAATATTAAAAAAATCTTAAGATATTAGAGGAGAGAATATCAATTATTTTCCATCAAGTCATGGGTATAGGTTTATCACGTAACTGGCTATGTCACACTCAAATAATTCAGACATGCCTCTGGCACTAGAAAACTAATTACACTCTTTTTTTCACTTAATAAGTCCCATAAATCATAATGTTTAATTTTGAAGCACAATACTTCATCTCATACAATGTTTAAAAATGTAGCTTTTCTTGGCAGGAAAATAACAGAACCATTATTTGTATATGAAAAGTCACTGGTCTATAAATTTATAGTATTAGATTATTTCATTGTTTTGGTCACTTGAGATTCATGTTTATAAATTGTCCATCTTTCTTCACAGGTACACTTCTTTATTAAAACTACATGAAACCATAATTCAAAAGTGCCTCCATGGCAATGCTTAAGACAGTTCCACCCATTTCAAACCAAGCAGTTCTAAGTTGATTTCTGTAGGTTCATTCCTGCATTTCACGATAAGACAACTGAAGACCTTTGAAATATAGTTATGAGAGAAAGACAGCCAAGCTTCTGAAATCTTCTATTAAGGAAGCTTGGAATATATTTTGTTGCTGTTTGGATTTCATTTGGTTTGAGGGATACACATTCCTATCTTTATGATTATTGAGGAGTTTCAAAATATTTCCAGTAGAAATCTAGGAGTATTTTAATTTTTGTGTCTTCTGTTAATATCCATATACACTACTTCAGAAAATATTTATGTGTCCCATAATTTAAAAAAAAATTGCTGAAAGATGCACAATTTAGAATCATTGTGTCTCAGGATTCAAGAACACACAATGAGTTGTATCAAAAGCCTTTCCTTTATTCCTCTGTTCCAGTGCTTGGAAAACTACACATCCTGATGACCAAATCTAGGGCTACCATTTTGGTAAGCTTGATGGGAACACAGCCATGCCTGCTGATTTCTGAAATGTCTGGCTGCCCTCATTCTACAGTGGCAGAGGTGAGTACTTGCCGAAGAGACTGAGTGTCTTGAAATGTCTAAAAATTTCCTAAGTGGCGCTCTACAGAACATGTTTACTGACTCTTGCTCTATTAAATGCCATTTAATATACATGGTTACTGTAGTGGAATTGTGCACAGTTTAACATATAAAATGAAAGAATTGGATTCTAGAAAACAGTGGTTGCTTAACGTCATATAGTAAACTGAAGTTAATGCTGGTGCTCAGCTGTTGCGTTATTCTGAATTCAGTGTGCTTCCTCTATTGCAAGAATGTGAGACCTGCTGGTTAAGCTGTGCAAACTAGACATCATTTAAAATTAGGACACTTACTGAAAAGTATTAATCAGCCACGTCATCAAACTGAGAGTTTCATTTGCATGAAGGCTATTGTGTCATTCTATATAATGAAGTATACTTTCGGTCTTGAATACATTTGGCTACACGATAATCCCCATCATGTTTTTAGTTAAAAGGAGCAGCCAGAGTACATCTCACTCAATATCCTACTGTCGAATTTGCCCGACTACCGTCTTCTGTTCTTGACCACACTTACTGTCAGGAACTAGACGATCTACTGACATTCATTGACATTCACTTGTAAAATGGTGAAGTTATAGATTTCTCTCTGGGCTGTTATATACTTCCACTCCTCTAACTTCATTTCCCTAAAAAACAAGTGATCCTTGGGTATCAAAAATGCATATTCCTTTTGAGTTAGAAATGTACTTCAAAGCATTTATATGATGTTATCCTTATACTTGTCTATGTAAATTTATTTTGTAATAGGGAAAAAGTCTGACAATTACCTAAATGCCAATAGAAAAATTACATAAATCTTAGTATCTCCAGCTACTAAAATAATTAATTAACCTTTTATAAAATTGTATCTATAATATGTATTATGAAATGAAAAGTGCAAGATTTTAAATGTGAGTAAATTCTCCCAACTCAGTGTGCTTGTCTTCCTCTGTTTAGCTTCATTTCACTGCTATGGGCCAGAAACCAAGTCTCCCTGGCACTGGTGTATCCCTTGTCTATTATTGGTCAGGAAGTTTGACATATATTATCTCCAAAAAAACTCTCCAGCTCATTCCCTTCTGCCTCATTCCAACTGTCACAGTTCTAGGTCAAGTTCTTATTTCTTTATGCTAAACTTCTAAACTTCTGCAATAAAATCCTAACCCTATCCTGGGAAGCCATACTTCTTGAAGTCTTGCAGTCCCCACTGCCTTCCAGTCTTATTTTTAAAGAGACACTTGATTACATCAGTCTTCTCTTTCAAAACTTTGAATGACCCTATTGTTCTTGCTGCTGCTGCTAAGTTGCTTCAATCGCAGTGAAGCCTAAACTCCTGTCATAGGTTTTTTTTTGGGTTTTTTTTTTTTTTTTTTCCTATGAGCTGGCAGTAGCTACCGTTTTCAGTAGGGGTCAGAAATCTCTTACCAAGAAAGAAATGCCAATTAACAAAAATGAACCTAGTGGAGTGTGTGTCCAGTTTCATCTTTGAACAAGGATTGGCATATGAGATTCTGTCCAGTCTCTGCCTTTATCATCACAGTAACTCCTATTACTAAATAGGCAAGGCCAGCTCTAATATCACTTTCTTTTCAGAGCTATTTCAGACCAACTCTTCCTCCATCTCCCACCAAAGTTCAGATTAAATATTGCCTTTTCTGTTCCCAGGGCACTCCATCTATATTCTCATAATGTTATTTATCACCTTGTATTTTAATCGTCATCTGACATGTCTCTCTTTCTTCCCAAAATGTGATATCCATATAGGTAGGGAGTATACCATTTATCTTGTATAATTCTCAAGACTGAGGTGTTGCATCTATAAGAAATGAACTGCATCAAAGAGTAAGACTGCAAATAAGATGCTTCATGGGCTGAAAAGCAAAGTATGGTTAAGACAGTCTTAACACTGAGGAGGGTAATAAATGATTCACTAAAGGAATTACAATTCAAATGAATGTTGAAGAGCAAATAGGAATTTCCAGATAGAGGATGAAAGTGTGAAGAATGAGAAGAGTGAGCGAGAGGATTCTTCATACTGAAAACAAATGTTTGTGGACTCAAAGAATGTGGCTGGGCTACGAACAGAAGGCTGTCAACAACTAAGAGTGACTCATATGGAATAAGGACAGGTGGAGACTAACCAAGTCCTAGGGCTGTAGACTGAGTTCAAAGTGATATGTCTTCTGCCCATTTTTTTCCAATTGGGTTATTTTTCCTTTTTTGATATAGAGTCCATCATACAGAGTGGTATCAATCTGAAATTAAAAAAAAATTGTATATTAATGCATATATGTAGAATCTAGAAAACAAATGTTACAGGTGAACCTATTTGCAGACTAGGAATAGAGATGCAGACAGAGAATGGATGTGTGGACCTGGGGGGAGGGTGAGATGAACTGGGAGATTGAGACTGGTGTATGTGAACTGCCATGTGTAAAACAGACAGCTAGTGGGAAGCTGCTGTATAGTGCAGGGAGCTCAGCTCGGTGCTCTGTGGTGACCTAGGGGCGTGAGATAGAGCAGGGAGGGAGCTCCCACAGGGAGGGGTATATGTATGCATATAGCTATTTCATTTCATTGTACATTGTAGAGCAACTATACCCCCAAATTTTTTTAAAGGCATATACATATCCAGATGTTATTTATAAGGTTTAAGAACTTTTATCTTATAGGTTCTGCGAATTCAGGGACAATTTTTAAGTGAATTATTTCCATGATTTGTATCTGTCACTTTAAATATATATAGTTCTTTCAGCTTCACAGAGAACAGTTTGGAAAACAGAAAGACTGGCTGGAGAAAGTACTTGAGAATGTTGCTAAAAATATACACGGTAGAAAGGATGAGGCATTGAGGTTGAGGAGTGAGAGACAGAAGAGCCACCGATGGTGGACATGCAGAACTTGGAGTTTAGGAATGCTACTTTATTTCCAAGCAGGATCCTTTAACTGGAAGACTCACTGTTTACCCAACATACTCTCTTCTGACGTGTTCTTCAACATACGTCAGGGAGGAAGACCTCTTTGTTACAACTCATGCTCCTCACCCTCAGTCCATATGAAAAACCCTCAGTTCTCAGGTTCCCCTAGCCCTTGCCCCATGCTCTAGATGCACATGCCTTCTCAGGATGCCTCTCTGTTAATCCTTTGCTTTATACTAACTCAGAGGTGAACATCTTGAGGAAAGTGCCTGTGAATTTCCTAGTAGCCATGTCTTTTTAACCAAGCATGGTAGACTGCCGTAGAAGACTGTCAAATTCATAAATAAAAGAAAGACTTAAAAAGTAATTTTGGAAAATACAAAATACCAGATAGTTAATCTTAACTGGGCTTATTACCTTCTTTTAAGTCTTTCTAGCTTTGACTACCATTCTACTCTTGCCTCAATAATTTGAGATAATGCTTTCCTTAATGACTAAGTATACAAAATGGATTGCTAGTTTGTATTGAATAAAATGCGTATTGTGCTTTAAGTGTTATATCAGCAAAAGCCTGATATAGATTCAGCTATGAAAATTTAATTAAATTTTCTCTCATAAAAGCTGTCTAAAAATTACTTTATACAATGTAGCTGTGCTATAAGAGAGCTTCTACTGAAATGGCTAAAGATTTCAGTCAATTCAAGTATAACAGAGAACAAATAGAAAATTTAAGAAAACAATTCATTCTTTTATCAGTGAATTAAAACTAGGGAAAAATTGCATTTTGCAAACAAGTAAGTACATTATATTCCACATAGCTTAGCTTATATTATTTAAGGCTTTAAAATATAAAACTCTGAAATAATATTTCACTCACTGTCTGTCCTTATCTAAAATTGGTTAACTTTGTGAATTTTTGTCTATTTAAGGTGAACCAGTTGTGTCAGTTTCAAATATTTCTTGGCTTCCATTAGCATCTACTCTCTGTGGGTCTTTTACAGTAATGGGGGTAGAATGAACATCGTATCTAATATATCTGTTTCATACATCTCTCAGTGTTTCACAGCTAAAGACTATTAAGGTCAATTTAATAATATCAAAATCTACTAATTACAAAATTAATTACTAGAGGATATTATAACTAAAGTGCAAACAATGCAATACAAAGTCAGCCTCTCTTTTGGAGGGTGGATAAATTGTTAGTGTTTTAGAAAATGTGGCAGTATGTAACAGAAGACTTAAGAATTCTCCCTGTTGGTGGTGGGGGTTAAAATGAATAAGCAATAACACAAAGTAATGTTAGGGCAGTGAAAATACTTTATATGATACTGTAATGGAGGATACATGTCATTAAGAAAATAAGTGTTAGTCGCTCAGTCCTGTCCAACTCTTTGAACCCCATGGACTGTAGGCCATCAAGATCTTCTGTCCATAGAATTCTCCAGGCAAGATTACTGGAGTGGGTAGCCATTCCCTTCTTCAGGGGATCGTCCTGACCCAGGGATTGAACCCAGGTCTTCAGCATCAAAGGCAGACTCTATGGTCTGAGCCACAAGGGAAGCCCACATGCATTTGCCCAAATCCATAGAATTCATAACACCAAGAGTGAAGTCTAAGTTAACTGTCGACTTAACGATACTGCGAAATGTCAATGTAACTTTATTCTTGGTAAGAAATCTACCATCCTAGTGAGCAATGTTGATAATGGGGAAGGCCTTACATATGTGGGAATAGGAGTACACGGGGAAACTCTATACCACCTTCTCAATTTTGTTATAAGTCTAAAACTTCTCTACAAATTACTGTCTTACAAATATTGGTGGTATTATCTTTTATCATGCCACAGCTTAGAACATGTGTTTGTTTTCCCATCTACCCAGAATAGCTTTAAAGTAACTGTTACTTAGAGCTGTGTAATGATACTGAAAAAAAAAAAAAAAAACAAGAAAAGCATTCATGCCCTAAGGAGGAGGGCTTAACAGTCTTTGAGAAAGAGGGGGAACATATGATGTCATTTTAATATTTAAACCAAATCCCCAAGTCAAAAATTACACAGAAGACCATTTCCAAGAAGATGAGGACTGTTTCACTCAGTTTATTGATTCCATTAGGAAATCTTGTTGACTTCAGAACAAGATAAAGACATGCAGGATCAAGTTACTTCTCACTCCTCCAATACAGCCTCCCCTATCTAAATCACCACTCTCCTCATCTGGGTGAATGCAATAAGCAGGTCTCCCAAATTTCCTGTTGAACTCAAGAGTAAACTCACCAGAGCTCCACTGCAATGTTTTTAAATCCAGATTATGGGACCTCCCTGGCAGCACAGTAGTTAAAACTTTGCCTTCCAATGCAGGGGGCACAGGTTTGATCCCTGGTAGGGAGCTAAGATCCACATGCCACATGGCAAAAAAAAAAAAAAAAAAAAAAAAACAACATAAAACAGAAACGGTGTTGTATGTAACAAATTCAACTCTTTATGACCCCATGGACTGTAGCCTGACAGGCTCCTCTGTCCAAGGAGATTCTCCAGGCAAGAATACTGGCGTGAGTTACAATGCCCTCCTCAAGGGGATCTTCCCAACCCATGGATCGAACCCAAGTCTCCCACATTGCAGGCAGATTCTTTACCAACTGAGATACCAGGGAGGCCCAGCAAATTTGATAAAGACTTTAAAAGTGATCCACATCAAAAGAAATCTTTTAAAAAATATATCAAAAACCGATTGTGATCTTCCGTGTTCATAACCCATGAATCCCTGTTTCTTTCACATTTGAAGCTCTGTTCTTTTAGTGACCTCTGAGGTCCTAACTGACCAACGAAGCCCCATCTTTCTGACTTCCTTTTCTATTACTCTCCTTCTTGCTTCAGCCTGCTGGCCACCAGCATTTGGTCATACCTCAGACGTGCTGGGGATGTTCCGATTGCTATTGTTTATACTGGAACTTCTTTTGGAACATAATGCTTTTTCTATAGACATAAGATTGTCTAACTGCCTCACTGCCTTCAAGTCTGCACAAACATTAATCTGCTGGACTTCAAGGATAACTTTATCTTTCTTTAACCTCCTCAGGTACCATTGTCTACTTAACCTCCCTCATTCCCTTACTATTTCCTTATCTTAAATATCAATGTACTTAGTAATATATTTTTTATTTTTCATTTTTTTTGCCTGTCTCTCCTAAATGTAATGTAACCTCCATAGTGGTAATACTATTGATCATCCTTAATCAAGAGTGAATGCCCCGGAGTCTAGAACATTCTTTAGAACATCAGCCAGTCAGTTCAGTCCTTCAGTCATGTCTGACTCCATGCAACCCCATGGACTGCAGCACGCCAGTCTTCCCTGACCATCAGTGACTCCTGGAACTTGCTTAAACTCATATCGATCGAGTTGGTGATGCCACCCAACCATCTCATCCTCTGTCATCCCCTTATTCTCCTGTGTTTAATCTTTCCCAGCATTAGGGTTTTTCTAATGAGTCAATTATTTGCAGTATGTGGCCAGAGTATGAAATTTCAGCTTTAGCATCAGTCCTTACAATGAATATTCTGGACGGATTTCCTTTAGGATTGACTGGTTTGGTCTTCACCAAGGGACTCTCAAGAGTCTTCTTCAACACCACAGTTCAAAAGCATCAATTCTTTGGTGCTCAGCTTTCTTTTCTTTCAAGACTTCATAGAAAAGAGGAACAAAAGAACCTCTTGATTAAAGTGAAAGAAGAGAGTGAAAAAGCTGGTTAAAACTCAACATTCAAAAAACTAAGATCATGGCATCTTGTCCTATGACTTCATGGCAAATAAATGGGGAAAGTGAGAGATTTTATTTTTTTTGGCTCCAAAATTACTGCAGTCATGAAATGGTGACTGCAATCATGAAATTAAAAGATGCATTCTACTTGGAAGAAAAGCTATGACCAAACTAGACAGCATATTAAAAAGCAGAGACATTACTTTGCCAACAAAGGTCCATGTAGTCAAAGCTATGGTTTTTTCCAGTAGTGATGTATGGATGTGAGAGTTGGACCATTAAGAAACCTGAGCACTGAAAAATTGATACTTTTGAACTGTGGTATTGGAGAAGACTCTTGAGAGTCTCTTGGACTGCAAGGAGATCCAACCAGTCAAAGGAAATGAGTCCTGAATATTCATTGGAAGGACTGATGTTGAAGCTGAAACTCCAATACTTTGGGTCACCTGATGTGAAGAACTAACTCATTGGAAAAGCCCCTGATGCTGGGAAGGATTGAAGGCAGGAGAAGGGGAGGACAGAGGATGAGATGGTTGAATGACATCACCACATTGATGGACATGAGTTTGAGTAAGATCCAGGTGTTGGTGATGGAGAGGGAAGCCTGGCAAGCTGCAGTCCATAGGAAAGAATGGGACATGACTGAATGACTGAACTGAACTAAACAGACTTCTTTATAGTCCAACTCTCACATCCATAGATGACTACTGGAAAAACATAGCTTTGACTAGACAGACCTCTGTTGGCAAAGTAACACCTCTCCTCTTATTATGATGTCTAGGTTGATCACAGCTTTACTTCCAAGGAGCAAGCATCCTTTAATTTTATGCCTGCAGTCACCATCTGCAATGATTTTGGAGCCCAAGAAAATAAAGCCTGTCACTGTTTATACTGTTCCTCTATCTGTTTGCCATGAAGAGCTGGGACCGGATGCCATGATCTTCATTTTTGAATGTTGAGTTTTAAGCCAACCTCTTCACTCTCCTCTTTCACTTTCATCAAGAGGCTTTTCAGTTCCTCTTCACATTCTGTTATAAGGGTGGTATCATCTGCATATCTGAGGTTATTGATATTTCTCCTGGTAATCTTGGTATCAGCTTGTGCTTCATGCAGCTTAGCATTTTGCATGATGTACTCTGCAACTAAGTTAAATAAGCATAGTGACAACATACAGCCTTGACATATTCCTTACCTAATTTGGAACAAGCCTGTTGTCTCATGTCTGGTTCTAATTGTTGTTTCTTCACCTGCATATAGATCTTTCGGGAGGCAGGTGAGGTGGTGTGCTATTCCCAACTCTTTAAGAATTTTCCAGTCTGTTTTGATCCACACAGTCAAAGGCTTTATCCTAGTCAATTAAGCAGAAGTAGATGTTTTTCTGGAATTCTCTTGCTTTTTCTATGATCCAATGGATATTGACAATTTAGAACTTCAAACATTCTATTTAGAACATAGAATTTATTTATTTATTCTATTTAGAATTATGTATTCTATTTAGAACACAAAATTTAGAATATAGATATTGGCAATTTAAAACATTCTTAAGAACCTAGGTATGCTATGAAAAACTTGTCAAATCAATTAGTAGATAAAGAATAGAATTTTTAGATTTAAAATAAAAGTTTAGCAGAATGAATGAAAGAAAAAGGAAACAAGAAATCCATGGATCCTAGTAAAGTTAACTCTAAGGATAAATAGAAAGGTTTAAAATATTTTTAAGTGAAAAGTTTTACAGAACAACATTAATTTTTTGCCCAGGTATCTTTTCAACATGATGAGTTTTTAGGAAACAATTCATGTATGCTAGCAAAGTTGATTCAAAGTACTTTTAAATCTATATTTATATACTTAGCCAGTTAACAGTCATATCTGTGTCCAGGATAAAGGTATTCTTTTAAGTTTCTTAGGCTTCTCTGATGGCTCAGTTGGTTAAGGATCTGCCTGAAATGAAGGAGAGCCCAGTTCCTTTCCTGGATAGGGAAGATCCACTGGAGAAGGTGTAGGCTGCCCACTCCAGTATTCTTGGTCTTACTTTGTGACTCAGCTGGTAAAGAATCTGCCTGCAATGTGGGAGACCTGGATTCAGTCCCTGAGTTGGAAAGATCCCCTGAGGAAGGGAAAGATTACCCATTCGAATATTTTGACCTAGAGAATTTCATAGACTATATAGTTCATGAAGTTGCAAAGAGTCAGACACAACTGAGCAACTTTCACTTCAGGTATAGGTAAGATTTTCTGTCTCAAAAACTCTCTGAAATATTATATAAAAATGTACAGTATCAAAATGAAACTGAAATAAAAGAATGACTAATAATTATGATTCAGAAAAAAGCAAGTCACAACTAGAATATAATGCAAAGGAAACCAATGGTGAGAGAGTTCAGTGGACCCACAAAAGGACTGGTTCAAATTAGCAGGGAAAAGACGTTAACCCCAACAGATTTCATGACAAAGAAATTCTTTAACATTATATGTAAAATTTGTCAATGAAAAATGCAACCCTTAAAAAAATCTCCAAGGAAGACAACCACACCATAAAGACAAAACTGAAAATGAAGCAAAATCATGACATATTTTTGAGCTATTTCATGTGTTTGAGAAAAGCATTGTATGTTCCCTCTTCATTTCTGCATAGGCCCCTTTAAGGTGTCACAGATACAGTTACATAAAATTCTCCACCTTACCCTGTTCACATTAAACTGCTCAGTGTTAAGATGTATTTAACTTGCCATATTATTGTGGAATCTATTTATGCCACTTTTGTTTAATCAGCATTTATACATGCACACTAAACATACAGATGAGTTAGGGCATTTTCTCAAATAAAATACTGTGAAACTGGTATATCGGTTTTAAACTTGAGTGATAGATAAGGAAGATGCAGTCTTACAAAGAGATGATCATTTCTTTCTCCTTTATAGTACTGTGGAGTTAGTATGTTTGTTTAAAGATAATGATTCTAGGTGGAAATGTTTAATTACGTATTTAAGGGGAACTATTAAAACTAAAAAAATAATAATAACATAAAATGAGAAATAGCACCTTGATCAGGTAATATAAATTCACTGGTAGTTCTTTTATAATCTAGGGTTAACTGAATTAATCTAACTTTTATAGATTGAGAACATGAGTCACAGATATAAAATATAACGCTATAATTGCTAATTAGCAGAATAACTAAAAAATAGTAACACTTGATGTGAAATATATTTATATCATATGAAAAATACATTAATATCAAATGTTTTATTTCTGGTTTGTAGAATTTCAGATTATCTTATTGAAATTTAAAAGTTCATATATGTGTATATATATATTATAGTGTCTCAAGTGTGAAAACAATGGTGTGTATATATATATATATATATATATATATACATTTAGATACCCCCAAAAATGAAAAAAATCTAATGCTGAAAAGCAATTATAGCAACCAGATGTAACTGGGAGAGGCATCACAAAGAATATGAGCATTTGCTTATATTTTAAATATAAAAAGGAATTTCATTATTCAAAGAGCATCACACACTAATAGATGTTTAAAAGCATAATTTACAACATGAGAGGAAGGGTATCAGTTAATTAACTATAGGTTACTAAGGTATTTTCCCCTTATATTGAAAGTAAATTCACTTAAAGTGAAGTTGCTCAATCGTGTCCAACCCTTGCGATCCCATGGACTGTAGCCCACCAGGCTCCTGGGATTCTCCAAGCAAGAGTATTGGAGTGGGTTGCCATTTCCTTCTCCAGGGGATCTTCCTGACCCAGGGATCGAATCTGGGTCTTCTGCATTGTAGGAAGACACTTTAACGTCTGAACCATAAGGGAAGTCTAATTTTAGGTTTAATAACCTACTGGGAAAGGAATGTAGTTGATATGCCTCAATAAAACACACACACACACACACACACACACACAATACTCGAGGACTGCAGAGACCTACCACTCCCCACCTAAATGAATAGACCACTGGATAAAATAGTATGTATATTAATAAATAAAAGTAAATAAAAAAAATCCATTAAAAAAATGACAAAGAACATGAACAGCCATTTCTTCAAAGAAGATATACAAATTACTATTAACCACATGAAATGAGGCTCAACATCAATAATTATTCAGTTCATTTCAGTTGTTCAATCATGTCCAACTCCTTGTGACCCCATGGGCTGCAGCATACCAGGCTTCCCTGTCCATCACCAATCCTGGAGCTTCAGCAGACTCACATCCATTGAGTCAGTGATGCCATGCAACTATCTCACCCTCTGTCATCCCCTTCTCCTCCTTCTTCAATCTTTCCCAGCATTGGGGTCTTTTCCAATGAGTCAGTTCTTCACATCAGATGGCCAAAGTATTGGAACCTCAGTTTTAGCATCAGTCCTTCCACTGATTTCCTTTAGGATTGACTGGTTGGATCTCCTTACAGTCCAAGGGACTCTCAAGAGTTTTCTCCAACACCACAGTTCAAAAGCATCAATTCTTCAGCACTCAGCTTTCTTTATGGCCCAACTCTCACATCCACACATGACTACTGGTAAAAACATAGCTTTGACTAGATTGACCTTTGTTGGCAAAGTAATGTCTCTGCTTTTTAATATACTATCTAGTTTGGTCATAGCTTTTCTGCCAAGAAGCAAGCATCTTTTAATTTCACGCCTGCAGCCACCATCTGCAGTGATTTTGGAGCCCAAGAAAATAAAGTCTCTCACTGTTAAAAAAAATAATAATAACCAAATCATTAAAAAAAAAATTTGCCTTTACCAACTATTGATGTAGAGGAACTAGACTTTCATATATGGCTTGTGTGAAGGAGATCGGCCCTGGGATTTCTTTGGAAGGAATGATGCTAAAGCTGAAGCTCCAGTACTTTGGCCACCTCATGCGAAGAGTTGACTCATTGGAAAAGACTCTGATGCTGGGAGGGATTGGGGGCAGGAGGAGAAGGGAATGACCAAGGATGAGATGGCTGGATGGCATCACTGACTTGATGGGCATGAGTCTGAGTGAACTCCGGGAGATGGTGAAGGACAGGGAGGCCTAGCGTGCTGCGACTCATGGGGTCCCAAAGAGTCGGACATGACTGAGCAACTGAACTGAACTGAACTGACTGAACTGTGAGAGTATAAAACAGTACAACCACTTTAGAAAACAGCCTTTTGAAATAAAATTAAACCATGCTGTTGAACATTTTTTCATAAAAATTCATGTAATTAACTCTTCCCTAATAATCAGAAATAGGAAATTTTTGCATGTCTCATTCTTTATACTGTTCTTATATTTCAATCATATACGAATTGTTTATCTTCTACATGTTAACTTTTATACATAAGTGGTAATACGTTCCACAGCGTATTTTGTCTAAAGATCTTCTATGTATGGCAACATTCATTTAAAAATCCTCAATAATCTGAAAATATTATTTGAATAACTCACTTCATCAAGGCTCAAAGCAGTTAAAATATTTTGCCATCTGGCTAAATGTGAATAGTGAGTAACTTCAGATTTGAAAAATAACAATTACTGTGTGATCTTAACATCACTTAACCTTAGTGCTAGTGAGTTAAGGACTACACAGTAGAGTGACTTCTTAAGTGTCCAAAGAATGGAAAGGACTCCACCCTCAATGTATCAGAAAACCCATCCAAGAGAGACAAATATCAGCATCCAACCCAGCTATAACAACATCTGTTTGCCTGTCCACTGGGGAAGAGTAAATGTCCAAGAGGAGATGATAGTTAGTAGAAATGCTGATAAGAGAATTGTGAAATATAAATAGAAAGCAGCATTATTAGAAATCCTCTTTTGCTGAGGGTTGCAATAGTTTTATAGATGGATATCATTTACTGATTTAAACTGATCTCAAGTGTTTAAAAATATTGTATAAATTTACCACATTTTATGATACATACCAACCTGTAAAATGTTTGCTTAACCCAAACTCTATGTTAATGACAAGTTATATACCATTTGATACAATTAGATATTTTTTTAGACTTTTTTTTTTTTTCCATCTCAGGTATACATGAGTTCCCATTGATAGTTTTAAATTAGCATGAATATTATACACAAGTAAGATAAATTGTGTATGATAGTGTATTTTTTATTGATAAATAAGCAAACTGTCTTTTTCAAAAATGTGTTTTCTTATGAAAAAATATTTTAAACAAGTAAAAATAATAAAGGCTTCCTGTGTGGCTCAGTGGTAAAGAATCTGCCTGCCCATGCAGAAGACGTGGGTTCAATCCCTGGGTTGGGATCCACAAGATCTCCTGGAGAAGGAAATGATAGCCAACTCCAGGATTCTTATCTAGGAAACCCCACAGACAGAGGAGCCTGGGGGCTATAGTCCATGGGGTCACAAAAGAGTTGGACATAACTTAATGACTAAACAAAAACAACAAAAATAATATATCACAAATTACCAGGGCCCAGCCCCGGTGGATCCAGGGAATTCAAAGGGTGGATGGAATTGGTGAAGAAAAACTTACTTATTTAGAAATATAAAGAGAGATTAGGAAAGAATAGTGTAGTAGGAAAATTGGAAAAAAGAGGCTGAATAACTTGGTTTACGCAGAAAGCTAATAAAACCTCGAGACAAGAGGTTTGCACCATCTACGTAGGCCACCGGCACCTGCTTGAATAGCAGAGGGTGCCCCGCCTTGGGCTCCCTCTCGCGTGGGTCTTAGAAGCCAGGGCAAGTAAGTAGACATGGTGAGCCTCCAAGCCCCAGATGGGAATTCAGCCAGAAAAGAAGAGAAGGAGAAAAGACTACATGGGGGAAACCAGTCTTTCCAGTGACTGGCCCATCCTTTATTGTCTGGGAGAGCTTTTTAAACTTTTGGTTTTACATAGAGATCAATGGATAATACAAAGTTATGCAGTCTCAGCAGCCCTGACTCTTATCAAAACCAGACTTTTTCTCTGCATACCTAGGTGTATACACAAGTCTTAGGTGATTTACATCATCTTCTGGTCAGAAGGCCAATTAACATTTTATGGCCCTTTTCTGATAAGGGTCTATCAACCAGAAAACTTACTTGCCTTAATAGTGTTGTTCTTCCCAAAGTCTGGTGCCACTCTCAGAAAGCACTAAATAAAGTTACATTCTTACATAGCAAGGACACAACAATTTATAACAAAGAAAGAGGAGTACAGTGATTTATAACAACGAGAAAATTAATTAACTCTAAAGTCTAGTGTTGTTAGCATCAAAACTACTATATTCCCTTTTCTATATTCCAATTACATTGATTAATATCCTTCAAGTGCCTAAAAGATAAAGAATATGGAGGCCTGGCAGCAATCATTGACTCAACAGTGAAACCCATCACCAGTATAATTTTTAGCTTTTTTAGAAAAGGCTCTATATCTTTAAGATGCTTTAAGCTTTGTGCCTCTTGCGGTTGGGGGGCCTTAAACAATCACAGGTTGTAAAAATCTCCAACTGTCAGGCAAGTTAGAGAGCCATCAGAGGGATTTGAGCTGAGACACTCCTTTCATATGCAGGAGACCAGTTGGAGCTCTAAGTTAACTTTTTCCAGAGAAAGGTGGTCAGGGATATCCCCCTGTAATGTCAGAAGAGTATAGTGTAGCAGACAGGAAACAGACAGGTTTTGGTTTCAGGGTAGATGCTCAGGCAGAGGACCCCTTGAAACCTAACTTGCCTTGCCCCATCAGGTCTTTCCATGTGACCTTGTCATGGGTAGGATCTCCCATGCTGGCTCCCGGCAACAAATTATAATCATTCCAAAAAATGTTGAATCTGAGTTAGTGTTAATAGTTTCAAATAATCTTAATTTTTAAATACATGTAGTCATGTATGAATACTACACATGATTAACTGTATAAGAGGAAGTGGAAGGAAAAAAAAAGTTCCTTCCATGATGAGTAATTGTGGATTTTATTCTTAAATTTATCATTAACTCACAGAGTAATTTTCATCTTCTTCCTTCACATTTGTAGGTTTCTGATAATCTAAATGTTCCTTTAAGTTCAGCTATAAAGATTTAGTCTTCAAATATATATTGAAATTCAATGTAATGTTTCATACATACTTCAGTTCAGTTCAGTCGCTCAGTCGTATATAACTCTTTGTGAGCCCATGAATCATAGCACGCCAGGCCTCCCTGTCCATCACTACCTCCTGGAGTTCACTCAAACTCACATTGTGATGCCATCCAGCCATCTCATCCTCTGTCGTCCCCTTTTTGTCCTGCCCCCAATCCCTCCCAGCATCAGAGTCTTTTCCAATGAGTCAACCCTGCATGAGGTGGCCAAAGTACCAGAGTTTCAGCTGTACCATCATTCCTTCCAAAAATCATCCAGGACTGATCTCCTTTAGAATGGACTGGTTGGATCTCCTTGCAGTCCAAGGGACTCTCAAGAGTCTTCTCCAACACCACAGTTCAAAAGCATCAATTCTTCGGCGCTCAGCTTACTTCACAGTCCAATTCTCGCATCCATACATGAACACTGGAAAAACCATAGCCTTGACTAGACAGACCTTTGTTGGCAAAGTAATGTCTCTGCTTTTGAATATGCTATCTAGGTTGGTCATAACCTTTATTCCCAGGAGTAAGCATCTTTTAATTTCATGGCTGCAATCACCATCTGCAGTGATTTTGGGGCCCCCCGAAATAAAGTCTGACACTGTTTCCACTGTTTCCCCGTCTATTTCCCATGAAGTGATGGGACTGGATGCCATGATCTTCGTTTTCTGAATGTTGAGCTTTAAGTCAACTTTTTCACTCTCCTCTTTCGCTTTCATAAAGAGGCTTTTTAGTTCCTCTTCACTTTCTGCCAAAAGGTTGTTCTCATCTGCATATCTGAGGTTATTGACATTTCTCCTGGCAATCTTGATTCCAGCTTGTGCTTCTTCCAGCCCAGTGTTTCTCATGATGTACTCTACATAGAAGTTAAATAGGCAGGGTGGCAATATAAAGCCTTGACGTACTCCTTTTCCTATTTGGAACCAGTCTGTTGTTCCATGTCAAGTTCTAACTGTTGCTTCCTGACCTACCTATAGGTTTCTCAAGCGGCAAGTCAGATGGTCTGGTATTCCCATCTCTTTCAGAGTTTTCCACAGTTTATTGTGATTAGATAATTTAAAAAAGTAAATCAGTTATTAAACCACATAATCAACCTAAAATTTGTCTTAATGCCAAGGACCAATGAAGCTTGCTTGCTTAAACTCTCTCTTACAATGTGAAATGCACACTAGGTCAGAACAATTCTTATCTGTTATAAAAGCCTCATTGTGTCCTATATCCAGTTCAGTTCAGTTCAGTTGCTCAGTCGTGTCTGACTCTTTGTGACCTGACGAATTGCAGCACGCCAGGCCTCGCTGTCTAACACCAACTCCCGGAGTTCACTCAGACTCTCGTCCATAGAGTCTGTGATGCCATCCAGCCATCTCATCCTCTGTCATCCCCTTCTCCTCCTGCCCCCAATCCCTCCCAGCATCAGAGTCTTTTCCAGTGAGTCAACTCTTCGCATGAGGTGGCCAAAGTACTGGAGTTTCAACTTTAGCATCATTTCTTCCAAAGAAATCCCAGGGCTGATCTCCTTCAGAATGGACTGGTTGGATCTCCTTGCAGTCCAAGGGACTCTCAAGAGTCTTTTCCAACACCACAGTTCAGAAGCATCAATTCTTATATCCAAGTTGACCATTTATAGTTTTCAATATGTAAGAAAACGCACTACCCATGGACACTCTGTACATCTAATTCAAGGGCCTGAATTCTTGCTGTTGGCCATACCTCTAGTTTACTGTTTTTCAGAAGGAGGTTTAAAATTAATATAAAGCAAGCTCTACAGATTTTTATTTTTCTGTGATTTCCTGTGTCATTACCATGGTCTGTGTATTGATAGATTAATGGACCAACTCTGATCAATGGCAAGGACCACAGTATGTCACATCATAAAATGCAATTCAGAGGTTTCTTGCTGCATATTTATTTTAAATTAATATTTATTAGCTTCTGAATCCTTGGCACCCATAAAATGTGAATGCAAAAGTCAGCTGCAAATAAATGCTGTTATGTCCTTATTAGCATACTCATATTCGCTAATGCAAAAAAAGGTGATGAGAAATATCCCAGGTTCTAGCCATTCTCAGCTGGATATTATTCTTAGAAATAAGTTAGTTTATGCAAATAAGGTATAGCTTCTAATCATAAATAGGGGATAAAATGCCCAAAGAAAGAAAATGTGAATGCATGATCATTCTTGTTTAGTCTAGCAAAAACTCACTAACTCACACATCTTGAAGGGACTCCTAATCAATAATGGTGAAAAATATATATATAATTAGTGTGATTCTGATACTCATCTTTTATTGAAGTTATATAAATAAATTGAAGTAACATTATATGCTATATATAGGGATAAATGTGTTTGTGAGTATATATATATATATATACACATATATATTTTTTTATGTATAGCACATAAACATTTTTTCAGTACATTTTCCCACATGTGCACTGAAAACTCCTGCATAAACACAGCTGTAAATTATGAGAAATTGTTAATGGATAAAGTAAGAATTTATGAGACTTCTCCTCTACAAAAATGCCAAACTAGAGAGATATTAAGGCTTAGAATATAGTGTTCTAAAGTCTCTATATATCTCAGTTGAGAAAGAGGGGTATTTTACAAAGTAAACTATATGGTAGTAGTTATTTAATCTTAAGACTCAGGCTTCCCTTGTGGCTCAGCTGGTAAAGAATCTGCCTGTGATGTGGGAGACCTGAGTTTGTTCCTTGGTTTGGGAAGATCCCATGGAGAAGGGATCCACTCCAGTGTCCTGGCCTGGAGAATCCCATGGACTACAGTCCACGGCGTGACAGAGAGTTGGACAATACTGAGAACCTTTCATTTTCATTCTTGAGCTCTTGAGTAAAAATTTTTCTCCACAAGCAATCATTCTTCTCTTCATCTCCTTCACATATGGGAATGATGATATAAGTTTTTGTTAAGACTGTAACATTTCACGGATAATTATTCAATATCATTTAATAACAAAATAGCTTCTAAGTATATAGCATATGTCATACAAATAGAAGACACTAAATATCGTGTAACAAATATCATTGCTTTTGCTAATATAATAATACTCAATACTATAAAAGTGGTAATAATTGTGTGCTTATAGTTCCATTTTCTTTGACTTGGAAGATTATAATAGTTTGACTCCCTTTTTGATGTTTGACTACTGACTCTTAAGTCTCTCCTTTCCTTTCCCTTTGGCACCACATGTAGAAAGACTGATTTAAAAAAAAGGAAAAAAAGTCCTTGATGTGTGTGCATCTCCTCCTTTAGCACTGATGGGACATTTCTCTCACCCATGCATGTGTTCCCAGTCCACTCTCCTCGACACTGTGAAGGCCCAACTCATTGCCCCTAGTTTTTCCTACTGGGTCCAAACCAGCTTGCACCTGACTAGCTCTCCCCAAGCACCCTTTGTTTGAGTCATAAACTGTCAAGATACTCTTTGAAATGGAGTGTCACCAACCTTGACAACTGAGCCATTTCACATGTTGCTTTATTCAACTTTAATAAAATGACCAAAAATTATAATGGGCATACTTAGAAGATGCTCTGAGCTGTGATCACAACATCTTTGAGGTCTTTCTTCTCTGGCTCTTGACTTCCTCTGCACATAGCATTTGGAATGACCTCACTGCTGGCAAGCTTGCATTTTGAGTTGTGCTTCTTCTGTCGAGTCCTCTTGAGCTTCCAATTAAAATTGTGCTGACTTAAATCAGTTTTGATATCTGGCATATAAGGACATGAGCACAGGATTGGGGCTGTCCCTAAAGTTAGCCATGAATCATGCATTTAAGCCCAGACCTACATGGAACACTGAATGGACTGTGTGTCTGAGACTGATGCTAAGCTAAGGGAAAAGACTCTCACTCTATAACCATCTGCCTGTGTGTCTCAGCCAGGCAACGGTCTTCATGCTATAGAGTGCTCAGGGAAAAATCTCTTATACCTTTTGTGATATATGAGCCCATCAAATTCATCATGAAAAAACAAAGAGAGAAGGTCAGGAATAAAAGAGAGGCACCCAAGTACTCTTTTAGGCACCCAAGTATAAAATTACATTAATGACATGTTCCTGCCAGAATATTCACTCACAGGAAGAAACACATGCTCATCACTGTACTTACTCAGTAGAGGTGGGCTGTTGCCCTATTGACCGTTCAGAAATCTGACATCTCTGTAAAGTTCTTAGGCATCATGTGATCTACTGAAATCTGCTTCCTTCCTAAGCAGTTAAAAGTCGCCTCCTACATTGTCAGCACCAACAGCTATCAATTAGGCCCTACACCTCTTGGGTCATTTTGGCTTTTGGATGTATTTCAGTTCAGTTCAGTTCAGTCTCTCAGACGTGTCCTACTCTTTGTGACCCCATGAACCGCAGCATACCAGGCCTCCCTGTCCATCACCAACTCCTGGAGTCCATGCAAACCCATGTCCATTGAGTCGGTGATGTCATCCAGCCATCTCATCCTGTGCCGTCTCCTTCTCCTCCTGCCCTCAATCTTTCCAAGCATCACGGTCTTTTCAAATGAGTTGGCTCTTCACATCAGGTGACCAAAGTACTGGGATTTCAGCTTCAACATCAGTCCTTCCAAGGAACACCCAGGATTGATCTTTAGGATTGACTGATTGGATCTCCTTGCAGTCCAAGGGACTCTCAAGTCTTCTCCAAAACCACAGTTCAAAAGCATTAATTCTTTGGTGCTCAGCTTTCTTTATAGTCCAACTCTCATATCCATACTGACCACTGGAAAAACCATAGCCTTGACTAGACGGACCTTTATTGACAAAGTAATGTCTCTTCTTTTTAATATGCATCTAGGTTGGTCGTAACTTTCCTTCCAAGGAAAGAAATTAATTTCATGGCAATCTTTTAATTTCATGGCTGCAATCACCATCTGCAGTGATTTTGGAGCCCAGAAAAATAAAGTCTGACACTGTTTCCACTGTTTCCCCATCTATTTCCCATGAAGTGATAGGACTGGATGCCATGATCTTCGTTTTCTGAATGTTGAGCTTTAAGCCAACTTTTTCACTCTTCTCTTTCACTTTCATCAAGAGGCCTATACTACAAAGTATAGGTCCAGTAAGGGTGAGAACATTACCATCTATTGGAAATACCATTAAAAATCTGTAGTTTCCAAAGAGAATGGCATAGTGCATAGAGTTTTAAAATGTTTCTGAGGATAGGTGAGTTGTCCGTTTGAACATTTTTCATAAATACAAAGGTAAGTGCAACTGCACATATTTCATAAATTCAGGTCTTCTAGAATCATATTGACTCTAATGTCACATCTATTGGGAAAGACAATTATATATAACACAAGATTCCACAGATGCATTTGTTAATTAAATTGAGACCAATGCTCAGCTGAACCTTCTACTATCACTGTAAGATTTTTATGATATCTATTTTGATTGCTAGTGGCTATGCTATAGCAAAAGCACTTTATGTATGTATTTAAATATGTATACATGTGCTATATGTATTCATATTATATATAATATATGCATACATATATAAGATACAATAAGATAATATGCATATATATATACGTTTAATATACATGAATTACTTGTGTATGTAACATATTTAATATATGACTACATATATTACTATTGCATGCATCTGTATTCAGTGGAGCATGGGTTAAACTCAGTTTTCATCAAACATATTTCAAAATACTCTTTTGATGATTATATATCCTATATATTAGTGTTTTTCCTCAAATATTAAGACTAGTTTTTAGAAAATATTTGCTTTGATGTGAAATTATCTATTTGACAGCTTTATCCACTTTCACTTTTTATTTAATGTTGCATAGTCAATGTCTTTCTCTAATAGCCTGATTAATGTCTATAGCTAGGACTTTATACCAGCCTAAGGGACACATAATCCTAGATAATTACAATGTCCCAAATGATAGTCAACAGTCTCTTTTTAATGAATTAAAACATTGCTATATTAAAGATCTTGAGAGATTTCAAAACATACATCTTTCCACAGAAACTCATATCCCATTAAGTTCTTTCCCCTTTTCTATAATCCTACAGCACGTTATCCAAATACACTTAAAACTAAAAGAAAATCACTTCAGATTTCTAAATAATGTTTGCTACACATCCTTCCTACATCATGACTACCTTTTTTAACATCTTAACTTTCCTCCAAGTGCATAATAGGGCTTCAACAAAGATAGGTGTCTTGCTCTAAAATTACAAATGACTTTGTAATTTGACAGCCTGAAAGTTCAGTGCACCAAATGCATACATGCAATCAATAGAGCACTTTGTTTTAGTGTTTTTATTTCCATGGCTTAATATTATAGTATTATTTATTTTTAGAGTATATACTCTAAAAATATACACACACGCACACATACACACTACACACACACACACACACATATAAATATACATATATATATATATATATATATATATATTGGGTTGGCCAAATAGTTTGCTCAGTTTTTCCCATAAGATCTTATGGAAAAATCTGAATGAACTTTTTGGTCAGTCCAATAATATATCTATGTGTGTGAGTGTGTATATGTACTTCACATTGCCTGGCACTTAAAAGACATTAGAAAGTTTGTAAAAGTTAGTGCCTTTTTTTTTCACAATTTATATTTACATTATTTAACATTTCTGGGGGTCCCTAGTGGCTCAGTAGGCAAAAAATCTGCCTGCAATGCAGGAGACTTCAATGACTGGCTAGGGAAGAAGGAGATGGCAACACACTCCAGTATTCTTGCCTAGAATATCCTCACGAAGAGAGGAGCCTGAGGGCTATAGTCCATGGGGTCTAAAGAGTGGAACATGGTTTAGCAACTAAACCACCAAACCATTTAACATTTTAGAGGTACAAAAGAGATTGGAGAAAACTCACCCAATGTATGGTTCTAAATTAGCATTATCAAGAGATTATCTCAAAAAAACTCATTTTCTATTAGTTTTACAGGAAAAACCTGAGCCCTCTGTTAGAACTTATCAGTCAAAATTCCCACTCTTGTTTGTGCTTATCATATCTTTTCCCCTTGACCTTTTCCATCAAGGGTTAATCTATTAATTGTCATTATATTTGGCCCTTTTAATTTTCGTCATCATGTAGATTTAAAAATTCTGTAAGTTTCTCTCTGCTAAAATCAATGAGAAGCTGCAAAAAAGATTTTCCCTTTCCTCTTCAGTTTGCTCGTCTGACTTCCCTAAGGAGTCAACATCTATTATTGCAAGCATTCCCTTGTTTTAAATTGATTTATTTGTTCCCTGCAATCTGGCTTCTAATTTCAACATTTTCTCAGAATCATGGTCCTGAATAGCATCTGTAAACTCAATACCATGGCCCACTTCAGCATCCTCCTTTGCATTTCAGGGAGAAACCTGAAATTACACTTCCTAAAAATTTGTCCCTTAGATTCAGCCAGTAAGAGGCATTTTATCAAATACTGAAAAGTGGAAGAGAAATAAATAAAAATTCTGTGATGGCAAATTCATATAGATAGTTTAGAACATCAGAAGTACATGTTCCATTACTACTGAATCGCTTAGCATGTAATGTTTTTAATAACATATATTTCTTCTTACTTATATTTAATCTTCTTGCTAGCTTTCAAATAGCATTAAAATAACCTTCTTGCTAGTTTCCATATTTATGTTTGAATGAAGAAAGAATAAAATATATTTCTGACAATCCTCTTTATAAATATCTTTCTTTTTTCATAGTTAAATTTTTAGTCTTTCCACACCTACTGATTCGTCATCTGAAGAAGGATGTGACAAACATATGTAGTGTGGGTTATGTTGTTCTACCCTTGTAGTTAAGGTTGAAAAGGCATTTGCAATATACTTTAATTAGCTACTCATGGTTTGTTGTGAAATTTCCAAAATTATAATATCAAAGATTCTAATGTCATATTTTTCACTGTAGCAATGTATAAATTAACAAAAATCATAGAAAACAATTGCTGCTCTTTTTCTGTGAATCTCAAATCTTAATAAAATTAGATTACAGTCAGATGGTTTCTAAATTGAATTTGGAACTTGTTAATTAGTACATTTAAAAAATCCGTATTATGGTATAAAGCATAATTTTGACTGACATGATTATTTTTATTCTCCATAAATTTTCAAATCTCAAAAATGATAACAGCAAGAGGACCCACAAATTCAATTTAGATTAAACCTGTATCCCAGATACTTCTAATCATCTCTCATAGCCATAACACAGGAAAGTTATTTTTGAACTTTATAAGTAATTTTTATGATTTTATGGACACATGTACTCTATTTATTTCAAGTTTATTTCAAAAGGTAAAAGCATCCAATTAATATTAAGGTGAACAATGTTGCAACAGTAAGCCTCTATAATTAGTACCTTTGTTATTTATGCATAACTATTGCTCTGCAATGGTCTATTAAATTTAAAAGCTAATGTCATAATGAACTGAGATAATGACACAGCAGATGCATAAATGAAACCTGAGATGAATAACTGATGAAATTAGGGTAAATTGCTAGTGAGTCAACATTTGTTGGATAATTTGTCTAGTGAACACCTGTGCTAACAGGATTTCAAAATGAAGATTAATTAAGTCTGCTTGAAAGTTTTAAGCCTGTTTATTAACCAAATAGTGTCAATCAAATGACTTTTATAGGAAATTCATCTGTAGTATGATATGGTGATACTTAGATCTCAACAGACATTCTATCTTCTCCTCTGCATGTCCCAGCTTCCTTTTCATTTGAAGTGAGACCACGTGACTAGTTTTGTCCATGGACGGAGAGCAAAAATCATATGCATCTCTTTGGTTTGAGGCACTTAAAAATAAGTAAGCATCCTCCTCCATTCTGTTCTCTTGCTGCAATAAAGGAGGAATCCTCAAGCTTAGGTGGCAACATAAAAGGCTGAAATGAGCCTGGGTCTGAGTGACTAGATAGACAGGGCATCTCTGTGGACTCACATTGGAATCTGAGGATATATAGCATTATTTTTTATTGTTTTAGTTCACTTATATAGAGATTTGCATTTTGCGGCAATTTTTGTCCTTATTTTCATGAATACAGATGATTACAATCAAGAAAGAATATATGACTAAAATCTAAGCTATACCCAGGAAAATTAAGGAAATTTTGTTACTGAGTCTATACTTTTAAAGAGTTGAAACCAATTAGAAGCAAAAATAATCATAACATGAACATTTGGTAGCATTCATTAAATACCGAGTGTGCTGCTTGCTTTACAGCTAATCCTAATTTGTTTGCTAGTTAAGAGATAAAAAATGAAAAATTTTCTCAACTCAAAAGTCCTCACAGAAACATGGAAATATAGATTCTCAGAAATCTGTGGTACTTCAAATTTTATTTTCAATATTCCTGAAAAACAAAAGAGCAGGATAGTATATATGAGGTAACATCTCACATGATCATAGAGGAGACTTCAGCTTTGTTTGAACTGTAGGATTTTAATGACAAAAATTATGTATGACTACTTCCCATTGCTATCCACATAAACCTATCCCAGTTGGCTATACTCCAAAATAGAATAGGGTTTTTTTTAGTGCAAAATGTGATTTATTCTAGGCTAGTACATATGGACTGCAGCCCTGCCAGGCTTCTCTAGCCATGGTGTTCTCGAGGCAATAATACTAGAGTGGGTTTCCATTTCCTCTTCTTAGGAATCCTGCCAACCCAGAGATGAAGCCCACAACTTTTATGTGTCCTGTTGACAAATGGGTTCTTTAAACTAATGCCTCCTGGGAAGCACATTTAATATGTTAGTAGTACTCAAATGAAAAAACAAAACCATGAATACAGTGAGTCATATGATAGTTCTATTCCTAGCATTCTAGATGTCCATTGATAAATGAATAGATATGGAAATTGTGACACATGTAAACAATGGAATGTTACTCAACTTAAAAAAAAAACCACACACAAAGCAATATGCATTTGAGTCAGTCTTAACAAGGTGGATGAACCTGGAGCCTATTGTACAGAGTGAAGTAAGTCAGAAACACAAAGATGAATTCTGCATAATAATGCATATGTATGGAATCTAGAAAGATGGTACTGAAGAACTTATAGCAGTGGAGACGCAGACAGAGAACAGATTTGTGGACACAGTGTGGTAGGGAGAGAAAGAGTAGCATGGAAACTTATACATTACCATATGTAAAATAGGTAGCCAGTGGGAATTTGCTGTATGATGCAGGCTCAACACAGTTCTCTGTGACAACCTAGAAGGGTGGGATTGGGGAGACAGGAGATGTTCAAGAGGGAGGGGACATGTGAAAACCTTTGGCTAATTCGTGTTGATGTATGGCAGAACCCAGCACAATATTGTAAAGAAATTATTTTCCAATTAAAAAAAAAAGGCGGGGGGGGGGGCAGCGTGAACAGTTTCCCCTGAAGTTGTGCAGTATGATAGTCCTGACTACCGATCCTCTGTTTTTAACAAGTTCCTATGTAGTAGTGTTATTGAAGTGTCATCTACTTTGTGAATGACTAATGATTTAATTAGTTTAATTCTCTCATTAAAACAGTATTAGTGACCTCTTCCCTGGTGGCTCAGATGGTAAAGCGTCTGCCTACCATGTGAGAGATCTGGGTTCAATCCCCAGGTTGGGAAGATCTCCTGGAGAAAAATGGCAACCCACTCCAGGTTTCTTACCTGTTAAATCCCATGGATGGAAGAGCCTGGTAGGCTACAGTCCATGGGGTCACAAAGAGTCCAGACACAACTGAGTGACTTCACTATCTTCATTTCTTTCTTTAGTAACCTCTTAGCTTATTAACTTCTGTCTAAATTTTATGTTCTGTATAAATACATCCTCAGTGATAACATCAACTTCTATGCCAATGACTTTGTATCCTGCATTTCAAACTAGATCTGTCTGTAGAACTCTAGACTTCTTTTTCTAATTGCTACTTAAATATTTTCATTAGACTGAATTATTAGGCAAAAAAGACAAACTCAATTATATCTATGTGATCAACATACATTTTTTGCAAATGGGAGAGTTTGTTAGTTGACATAGGTTCATTGGCAGTAGAATACTTCTAATAGAATTCTAATGTACGTCTTAGGTATCTAGTCAGAGTTTTCTTTTTTTTTTTAATTTTTAGTTTTTAGTTTGTTTTGCTTTACAATACTGTATTCGTTTTGCTATACATTGACATGAATCAGCCACGAGTGTACATGAGTTTTCTTTTTGTCATTCTCAACATAGGAAGTTTTAAGTATTTCTAGGCCTATAGCAAGCCTCAGCAGAGGATTTATAAGTGAGATCTAAATTCCAAGGATGAGTTCTCCAAAAATGCATAACCATAATAGTGATTAAAATTTTCATTTGCCTACCAGAAACAAGGCTTCTGGCTTTGAAGAGATAGGATTTAAATTAACAATTGATTTAAGCAGTATTATGTGTCTAAGNTCTTTTTGTCATTCTCAACATAGGAAGTTTTAAGTATTTCTAGGCCTATAGCAAGCCTCAGCAGAGGATTTATAAGTGAGATCTAAATTCCAAGGATGAGTTCTCCAAAAATGCATAACCATAATAGTGATTAAAATTTCCATTTGCCTACCAGAAACAAGGCTTCTGGCTTTGAAGAGATAGGATTTAAATTAACAATTGATTTAAGCAGTATTATGTGTCTAAGTGCATATGTGCTAAGTCCCTTGAGTCATGTCTGATGTTTTGCCACCCCATGAATTATAACCCTCCTGGTTCCTTTGTTTGTGGAATTCTCCAAGCAAGAAGAGTGGAATGGGTTACATGCTCTCCTTCAGGGGGTCTTCCTGACCCAGGGATTGGACACAGGTCTCTTAGGTCACTTGTACTGACAGGGGGTTCTTTACCATTACTGCCACCTTGGAAACCCTTATAATACTTCTTTGTATGGCCACCATTCCAGTAAATGTGTTTCTTTTTTAATTATAAAACAACAATATTATGCTGATATATAAAAACCATAATTATTCTATGAATAAGCTGATACACAATAAGGCCAGTCATTTTCATGAAATAGAACTACAGAAAGAAAAACAAAATATATTTTCTATCTCAAAAGTATTTTAAAGTAGTTCATTTCCAAAATATGCTTAATCCTTCACCCAACAACCGTAATTTCCATTGCTAGGTTTATTACGGAAAATTTGCTAGTTCATATTATCAAATGCTATTGGGCTTCTTTTGCTAAAGGATCTTCAAAATTGCCTATAAAATTCTTATATCTATAGATCTTTTTGAAGTTTATAACATTAATAGATTTTTCTTAGATTTTCTTATAATTTTCACAGTATATATAATGATAGCATATACAGAAACTTTGTCTATTATAATATGTTCTTGTGTTCAAATTACAATGGTTGTTTATATTCCAGTTATATATATTGTAGAAAGCTTCATAATAAGTAGTTATGCAATTCTAACTGAGCTATTTAAAAACCTGAAAGATGATGCTGTGAAAGTGCTGCACTCAATATACCAGAAAATTTGGAAAGCTCAGCAGTGGCGACAGGACTGGAAAAGGTCAATTTTCATTCCAATCCCAAAGAAAGGCAATGCCAAAGAATGCTCAAACTACTGCACAACTGCATTCATCTCACATGCTAGTAAAGTGATGCTCAACATTCTCTAAGCCAGGCTTCAGCAATATGTGAACCATCAACTNGCCTGGCGTGCTGTGATTCATGGGGTCGCAAAGAGTAAGACACGACTGAGTGACTGAACTGAACTGAACCTAACCCTCTTTAGGAAAGAATTGCGTTTAAATATTACTTCAAATAAATAATAAATGTTATTTCATTGTTAGAGTACCAGCGCCTAGAAAAGTTTCTGTCATTTAAATGTTTAATACATAATTTGTAAATATATGAATGAAAAATAAGTAACTTATCACTGTAATAAATTTAGCCCTTGTTTCAAATGAAAATTATACTTCAAAAAGTAAAATGTATATATACACCTCTATACACCTATAATTGTTTCTAGATTTCCTTCAACGTGAGTTATACTTCCTTCTGATGGGATCTGTGCCTGGAGGAGTCTAAAAAAACTTTTTTCCTATTTTTTAGTCTCCTTCAATCTGCTGGTTTTGGAACAGCAGAGCTCAGGGTTGAAAACTTAGTGTGTTCTTAACTATCTGCAGTTAGGCTAGGCACAGGGTTCTCAGTTTTGCACTGCTGACATTTTGGCCTGGATAATCCTTTGTTGTGGGGGCACCCTTGTGCATTCTAGGATATTTAAAGTATCTTTAGGAGTATCTTTAGCATCTACTCACTGGGCTTCCCTGGTGGCTCAGAGGTTAAAGCGTCTGCCTGGAATGCAGAAAACCCAGGTTCAATCCCTGGGCTGGGAAGATCCCCTGGAGAAGGAAATGGCAACCCACTCCAGTACTCTTGCCTGGAGAATCCCATGGAGGGAGGAGCCTGGTAGGCTACAGTCCATGGGATCACAAAGAGTCAGACACGACTGAGTGACTTCCCTTACTTCCCTTATACACCTATAATAGGAAGGACTGAATACGCATACATTTCTGACATTAAAATAGACATTTCTTGCTTTCTGTAAACAAAATGAAAACTAAACTAACACTGTCACTTATTTCATTTACCAAGTTAGAAAAACCTGTTATTAAAGCAAAAAGAGATGATTTTAGACTGCCATCCAGTCAGAGGAAAAAGTTCATCTTCAGCATATTCATTTATTTTTGGCTTACTCAGTTTGCTCTTTGTTGACAGATATTTGTAGGTAGATGCAAATAACACTCACTGCAATACCTTCATCAGTAATTCCCTTCAACAAAAGCTAGAGAAGGGAGCACAGAATACTCCAGTCTCCCTGCATCTGTGTTGGCCATACTACATCAGTGGGATTAAATGAATGAAGATATATGTTCCTTTTCTTGTTCGTTGAAACATGAATAATATATATAATGAATATGTATGTGTATGACACAAATCCCACATGCTGACAGGGATAGGGTAGAAAGGTAGAAGTAGTCTTATTTTTATGAGTTTAATAGCTACATCACCCTTAGGAATCCTGCCTTCAGAACTTTATTATATGACAAAAATAAAATCTATATTCATGCAATCACTCTTTGTCAGATTTTAAAAATAATTTGCAGCTTAATACAAGTCTAAATTATTCATTTTAATACATGAAATATATGAATACTTATTTTTAATAATTACCTATAACAGATATGCTTATAACGTACTCATATAACAAAATATGTACTGCACTGAACAAAATATCTTTGTGTCAATGTATTATCAAATATCTATATACTCTCTAATCTGATGGTAGAGAGTTAATGTTATAAAATATTTGAACAAAGATGGCATTCTAAACCCACACAGTGTCTTTCTCTCTCTTTTCTTTTCAGTCTTATTGAGGTATAATTGACAAATAAAATTATACTAAACTTTGTAAGAATTATGATTTGATATACACTGTAAAAATATCTCCAATCAAGTAATACATTCCTCACCTCACATAATTTCCATTTTACAATTTTTGGTGAGAACACTTAATTTATATTCTCTTAGTACATTTCATTGGAGAAGGAAACGACAACCCACATCAGTATTCTTGCCTAGAGAACTCCGTGAACAGAAGAGCCTGCTGAGCTGCTGTCCATGGGATCCCAAAGAGTCGGACAAGACTGAAGCGACTTAGTATACATGCATGCATTGGAGAAGGAAGTGGCAACCAATTCCAGTATTCTAGCCTGGAGAAATCCAGGGACGGCAGAGCCTGGTAGGCTGCTGTCTATGGAGTCGCACAGAGTAGGACACGACTGAAGCGACTTAGCTGCGGCAACAGCAGTACAATTCAGTTATACAATATATTAATATTGTAGTCACCATGATGATCTTTGATGATCAGTGATGTTGAATATCTTTTCAATACCTATTAGTCATTGTGTGTCTTCCTTGAAAAAAAAATGTCTCTGGATACTTTGCATATTATTTGAATTGGGTTATTTGTTTTGTTTGCTATTAAGTCATAGTCATATGAATTCCTTGTATATATGATATATTAACTCTTTGTCAGATATATGATTTATAAATATTTTCTCCCATTCCATTGGTCACCTTCCCATTTTGTTTATGGTTTGTGGTTTCCTTTGCTACATAGAAAATATGTAGATTTGTATAGTCTCATTTGTTTATTTTCCTTCGTTGCCTTTGTTTATAAGTCAAATCCCCCCAAAAAATCATTGTCTAGACCAATATCAAATAATTTACCTCCTTGTATTTTCTTATAGGGTTATATTGTTTCAGGTCTTACATATTCAATTCTTTAATCCATTTTGGAGTTGATTTTTATGATATGTAAGATAGGAATACAGTTTCAGTTTTCTGTATGTAGATATCATTTCCCCAGCAACCCTTATTGATGAAACTATCCTTTTCCCATCACATATTTTTGAATACTTCACTGTAAATGATTTGACCACATGTGCATGGAATCATTTCTCAGCTCTCTATTCTGTTCCAGTGGTATGTAGGTCTGTTTTTATGCCACTACCATACTGCTTTGATTCCTGTTACTTTAAAATATAGTTTGAAATAATTAAGTTTCTTCTACTTTAGTTTCAAACATATTTCCTTGTTTCTTAATTTTCCTTGCTTGTCTGTGTTGGTTTCTTCTCATTAGATAAATCACCCCATGTCTCCCAGTCTTGACAAACTGGTCTCCTGTAGTAGATGAATCTTTTCAATCAGCCTGTCCTGAGGTCCTGGTTGCTTCTCATATCTTTATGATTTTACAAGGCTCTGAGTTTGTTGTTGCTGCTGCTACTGCTGCTAAGCCACTTCAGTCATGTCTGACTCTGTGAGACACCAGAGATGGCAGCCCGCCAGGCTCCCCCGACCCTGGGATTCTCCAGGCAAGAACACTGGAGTGGGTTGCCATTTCCTTCTCCAATGCATTAAAGTGAAAAGTGAAAGTGAAGTCACTCAGTCGTGTCTGACTCCTAGCGACCCCATGGACTGTAGCTTACCAGGCTCCTTCATCCATGGGATTTGACAGGCTTGCTGCTGCTGCTGCTGCTAAGTCACTTCAGTCGTGTCCAACTCTGTGCGACCCCATAGATGGCAGCCCACCAGGCTCCTCTGTCCCTGGGATTCTCCAGGCAAGAACACTGGAGTGGGTTGCCATTTCCTTCTCCATTTGACAAGCTTAGTGACCTCCAATAATTGAGTATGTGCCAAGACTCATCAGTGTCCCAACCAGAAGCATAATACTCAGCTCATAGATATAGGCTGATTAGAAACCAGACCTCAAACAACAGATAGAATAGTATATATTCAATCTCCTTTCAAGGAGAATCTGAGAGATAGGCTCTTTGCTCTCTGCATTGTACCCCGCTGTCTGGCCATAGGGATTGCACTTATTCCCATTAAAAAACTGCTTCTTTATTTTCCATAGCCTTTGGTACTTGTGAATGTAAGTTCCAATTACTTTCAGAGCTAAAGTTATGTAGACTCCATCCCTAATGTGGTAACCATAAAATCAGAGCATTCGGTGTGTAGCCCAAAAACTTTGCTCCTCAGAGAAAAGCTTGAAATTGTCTGTTCTCTTCCAAATGGATGCTGCTGGGAGACAGTGGAGCTTATCACAGAAGTATGTCTTAGCCTTTGTTGCCTGGTTCACTGTGGGTCTTTTCAAAGTTACTCAATGTATAGGAATTACTTAACTAGTTTCTGATTTCTTTCAGATAATATTGTCCCATGTGTAACAATATACTCAGAGTTGTCGTGTGTGAAAAATACAGAGATGAGTAGATCTCCCTAATCTATGCCTCCTGAAGAGTCTTCAGTTCAGTTCAGTCGCTCAGTCTTGTCCAACTCTTTGCAACCCCATGAATCGCAGCACACCAGGCCTCCTGTCCATCACCAACTCCCGGAGTTCACTCAGACTCACATCCATCAAGTCAGTGATGCCATCCAGCTGTCTTATCCTCCATCATCCTCTTCTCCTCCTGCCCTCAATCCCTCCCAGCATCAGAGTTTTTTCCAATGAGTCAACTCTTTGCATGAGGTGGCCAAAATACTGGACTTTCAGCTTTAGCATCATTCCTTCCAAAGAAATCCCAGGGTTGATCTCCTTCAGAATGGATTGGTTGGACCTCTTTGCAGTCCAAGGGACTGTCAAGAGTCTTCTCCAACACCACAGTTCAAAAGCATCAATTCTTCAGTGCTCAGCCTTCTTAACAGTCCAACTCTCACATCCATACATGACCACAGGAAAGCCATAGTCTTGACTAGACAGATCTTAGTTGGCAAAGTAATGTCTCTGCTTTTCAATATGCTATCTAGATTGGTCATAACTTTTCCTCCAAAGAGTAAGCGTCTTTTAATTACATGGCTACAATCACTAACTGCAGTGATTTTGGAACCCAAAAAAATAAAGTCTGACACTGCTTCCACTCTTTCCTCATCTAGTTCCCATGAAGTGATGGGACCAGAAGCCATGATCTTCGTTTTCTGAATGTTGAACTTTAAGCCCACTTTTTCACTCTCCACTTTCACTTTCATCAAGAGGCTTTTGAGTTCCTCTTCACTTTCTGCCATCAGGGTGGTGTCATCTGCATATTTGAGGTTATTGATATTTCTCCCGGCAATCTTGATTCCAGCTTGTGTTTCTTCCAGTCCAGCGTTTCTCATGATGTATTTTGCATAGAAGTTAAATAAGCGAGTGACAATATACAGCCTTGAACTACTCCTTTTCCTATTTGGAACCAGTTTGTTGTTCCATGTCCAGTTCTAACTGTTGCTCCCTGACCTGCATACAGATTTCTCAAGAGGCAGGTCAGGTGGTCTGGTATTCCCATCTCTCTCAGAATTTTCCCTAGTTTATTGTGATCCACACAGTCAAAGTCTTTGGCATAGTCAATAAAACAGAAATAGATGTTTTTCTGGAACTCTCTTGCTTCTTCCATGATCCAGTGGATGTTGGCAATTTGATCTCTGATTCCTCTGCCTTTTCTAAAACCAGCTTGAACATCAGGAAGTTCACAGTTCATGTACTGAGATGGGAAAAACAAAGGAGAAGAGGAAAGAGATAAGCATCTGAATGCAGAGTTCCAAAGAAGAGCAAAAAGAGATAAGAAAGACTTCTTCAGCAATCTATGCAAAGAAATAGAGGAAAACAACAGAATGGGAAAGACTAGAGATCTCTTCAAGGAAATTAGACATACCAAGGGAACATTTCATGCAAAGATCGGCTCGATAAAGGACAGAAATGGTATGGACCTAACAGAAGCAAAAGATATTAAGAAGAGGTGGCAAGAATACACGGAAGAACTGTACAAAAAAGATCTTCACGACCCATATAATTACGATGGTGTGATCACTCATCTAGAGCCAGACATCCTGGAATGTGAAGTCAAGGGGGCCTTAGAAAGTATCACCATGAACAATGCTAGTGGAGGTGATGGAATTCTAGTTGAGCTCTTTCAAATCCTGAAAGATGATGCTGTGAAAGTGGTGCACTCAATATGCCAGCAAATTTGGAAAACTCAGCAGTGGTGACAGGACTGGAAAACGTCAGTTTTCATTCCAATCCCAAAGAAAGGCAATGTCAAAGAATGCTCAAATTACCTGAAGCATGTAGCTCTGGGGAAATGGAATTTATCGTATTATCTGTGTGGCATTGCCTTCCAGCAATTGCCCTTTCACACTTTTCTTTCTGCATGATATCCTCTTCATAGCTTTAGAGAGTAGACAGCTCAACTCTTAATGCTCTGAAGCTGTTATCGTGATTGTCCACTAGTATTCCGTTACTCCAAAGGCTGTTGGAGAGTTCTGTTTGGAACTCTTACACCATTTCTTTGCATTGCCCTTACCTTAGTCATTTTCCTAAACTCTTCCTTTGGGGTTATCAATGCCATTACCTACCGGGAGCCAGCACAGGAGATCGCACCCATGACATGGTCATGTGGAAGAGATCTGACGAGCAATGTGGATCAGGACTCAATGGGCCCCCTGGACCTGCTCAAGCATCTACTCCAAAACCAGAATCTGTCTGTCTTACTATTTTATGCCTTTCATCAACTCTTCTGACATTAACAGGGGGCTATCCCTGACCACCATTTTTCTGGAGAAAATCAACTTAGGGCTCTAGATAATAAGTCTCCTTGACATGAAAGGAGTATGTCAAATCAAACCCCTCTGATGGCTCTCTAGCTTGTCTGACAGGTTTATCCAGACTCTTTCAGCTATGCATGTGATTATTCACAGCCTCCCAGCTGTGAGGCATGGGAAGCCTAAAACATTCTCAAAATATAGAGCCTCTCAAAGAGTTAAACTGTTAGAATAGTACTGGTGTAGAATGTCATTGTTGAGCCAATGCTTGCTGCTAAGTTCTCATATCCCTTATCCATTGTGCACCTGGGAGTGCATTAGTTAATGTAGTTGGGATTTAAGAAAAACAAGCAATAGCCTTGGAATTAACCACATCAGATCTTTGAGCTAATTGGTTCTTTATTTGTTGTAACTCACTGCACCTTTGCTCCATGAGAATGTAACTCTGTTTAGCACTTCTGAGCCTGACATAGATTAGAAATATAAAGAAACAGCACTTCAAGGGAAAATAAATTTTCTGGTTGAGTAGCCTTTGTCAAAAGAGGGCCATAAAATGTTCACAGGCCTCCAAGGCCAGAACATAATGTACACAACATTGTCTATGGGAAAGGTATGCAGAAAAAATCCTGGTTTTGATAAAGACAAAACAGATGTAATGTTTGGGCTGATTCTGCATGACTTTGCATCTTTCATTTCCCTCTATGTACAAGTCAAGGTATAAAAGTTCCTTTTGAAAATAAAGTTATGGGCCTTGCTCACTGAAGCTTGGTCTCCCCATGTCATTCTTTCTTTCTCTTTCTCCCTTTCTCCCTCCCTCTCTTTTTCAGGCTGATCCCTTGGAGCACAGAGGCTCTCTGCATTCACTTTCCTTCCTGGGCTTCTAAAACCCAATCGAGAAGGCGCTCTGTGTCTTCACTCCGGCGAGAGGGCGCCTGTGGCCTCCGTGAACAGAGCAAGTCCCTTGTCTGGGGCTTTATTGGCTTTCTGTGTAAACCATGGAATATTAGCCTCTATTCTTTCTTCTCTCCCATCCCCCCTCGCCGACACCATCCATCCTGAGGGTACCCCTGGATCCTGCTGGGGCTGGACCCCAGCAATTACCCCTGCCCTCTAAGGCAAAATGGCTAACATAAATACAGTTTAAGGAATTATCTCTCTGTTTTGAGCCTTACCTACTGAATTCTTAGCTTTCTTGGGCTGATAATAGTCATTGAGACAGGGAACAACTATCTCAATGGTTTAGAGCAACCAGACCTAAAGCCGAATATTTTCTTTACCCCTAGAGAACCAATTAGTAATATGAGCTCTGAACTCACACAAAAGTATGAGGCAGATAAGAAGGCCAATGGACAGTGGGCCAGTACAACCCTGTAGTTTTCCTAGTATTCTCTTCTTGCCATGATTCGATGGACTAAACTTTATACACTCAGTAATATAAAAGCAGTCAGATCCCTAAAGGTTTTCTTGCACAGTATCCTTCCCCATAAAAATTTCTTTTTTTCCCATCCTGGTACACTCTGCCTTGGATGTCTGAAGTCTTGTGGGGTTGACCAGTGGAAGATGAATATATAAGCTGATATATTTCACTGGTCTAACAATTGTGTTATTGTTCAGTTGCTCAGTTGTATCTGACTCTTTGAAACCCCATGGACTGGTGTAACAATTGATTACTCAAAAATTGTCAGAATTTACAAAGATGGTAGAAAACATGTGAGAGATATCACTCTAAAGGACAGGTGATATAGCTCTACCCTAATTAGGTGGTTGTGAATAATAATAATAACATGATGATGGTGGTGAAGGTGATGCTGCTGATGATAGTGATGTCAAGTGTTTAAACAGATTTTCATGTATAGGATTTGATTCTGTTTCATCCTAACTTCAAGGCTTCTGTGCCAGACCACCACAACATTATGTCCCTTGTCTCTTGAGCTATAGGAATCAGTTTCTAATTCCTTTACATTGGAAACTATAATAATAGCCAGTTTACCAGCAAAAGTGAATTTATTTGGTAACAGCAGCAAGACTGAAATTCTGGATATTCATGCTATTGAGAACCAGAGGCAAATCCAGAGAAAAAAAGAAGGGGAAATAGTTTTTATAGGAAAAAGGAAGGAGTTGGGAGGAGCTTTGATAATAAAAGAATCCATTGGAAGAAACTGGAAGAATTCAAAATATGGAGACTTCTCATTGGTCAGCCTGCTACAGCCTCTGATTGGCTGTGATCTCTGATGGGTTGGACTATCACAGGGCAGAAAGAGGTTTTCTTCTTGATGCTAGATAGTAAAGCAAAGGCACATTTCTGTCAGAGATGTAGGTCTATATCTCTTCAAGTTTGGTATAATTGCAGATCCATGACAGAGCATGTTGGCTCCTCCTATATGCCTGTCCAAATCCATTTTTTGCTGAGGTTCCTTTAATCCCACAACGTAATATAGACATAGTTATAGAGTCAGCTTCTCTCCCACTATTCCTAAATGATAAATATGGATTTTTTTTTAACAGAAACAGAAAAGAATCAAAACGTGTAATGTTCAAAGATATACTTCTCTATTTTTGTTTGTTTTTAATGAAAGAATATTTGATTTACAATGTTGTATTAGTTTTGAGTATACAGAAAAGTGATTCGGTTATATATACATAGATTTTTTTTCCCATATTCTTTTCCCTTATAGGTTATTAAAAAATAATGAGTAGTATTTCCTGTGTTATACAGTAGGTTCTTGTTGGTAATCTATTTTATATATAGTAGTGTATATATATTAATCCCAAACTTCTAATTTATTCCTCCTCTCCTTTTTTCCTTTGGTAAACATGTTTGGTTTTTTTGTTTGTAATTTCATTTGTGTAATATTGTCCCACATAAAAATTATGTCATATGATATTTGTCTTTGTCTGACATTTTTCACTTAGTAAGATAATATTTAGGTCCATCCATATTGCTGCAAATGGCATAATTTCATTTTTTATAGGTTACTACAAAATAATAACTGAGTAATATTCAGTTATTATTTTGACTAATATTCCATTGTATAAATATATACACTTCTCTATGTTTAAGCAAAGTAAGTAGAAGTTGACTTCTGAAAGGCCATGGCAGTCAGTTATCAAGTAGGGAATCTACTAACCTACATAAAGTTCAAACAAGACTCAAGCATTAAGACAAAAGTACTCTCTTCTCTCTCCAAACTACCCTACAGAGAAGTAGGAAAACTTCCTGGGAAATCAACCTGGATTTCTGTCTGCTGCATGTAACCTAACAGAGTATGCTTGGAAACACTGTCCTCAACAATCTATAGAGAATCCAAAGGAGCCTCTTTCTTCCAAGCTGTAAAATTCCCTGAGTAACTTTAAGCCTATATTCCAGCTACATTTGGCCTCTTGTTTCCACTAGCTCCAAGTGGCAATTGGTAAGACATTTGTTGTAAAAATGAGATTTCTTCAAGAATAACAGGTACCATGCCTATGATATGGTAACCATAAGCTTATTTTTATGGTCCACTAAAACCTATTTTTCTGATTGAAAGTGCAGTCTTGAATGGTTAAACTAAAAAAAAGTACACACATTTAATGTAATAAAATAAGACATGACTTCTAAGGTCTTGTTTTGGATGCCATTGTCTCATCAGAGAATGGGAGCCTCCAATTTACCTGTGTTTCTTTTCCCCTATTACATTAATTTTTTGAACATTCTGAATATAAACATTCCCTGGAGAACTTAATATATATTCAGAGAAAAAACAAGTTAGACACTTGATAGGACTTTGAGGAATCTGTATTCCTATGAAGGTACAAATTATTTTGATGATCAACAAATATTGAAAATCATGCCTTGTAGGTTTTTACATTCTGATGCTCTCTGCCCCAGCTGGATCCTAACTTCCCCTCACCCAAGGGTAGAATTCTCCTTTAATTCTGAATAAAGTTACAAGTAACAGAGACAACAGCCATTCTATTGCCTCATCTTAGAATATTTTGTAGACTGAATTTTCCTGAAAACATTATCATGGAAGGAAAATAAAAGAGATAGAAATAATAACTTGTTACAATGCACAGGTTTTGATTCACAGAGTACCTTTACCTCTGTCTCAGGCCCTTTATAGTTTCCCATTCTGTTTGAACTTTCATCTTCTATTTACAAGAAGGCAACCTCAAATCGCTGCTCAAATATTCCCTTACTGGCCAGAGGATATGGTTCTCTGGACTCTGGACTCTGTATTTAGTGCCTAAAGGGAGTCAGGGCTTTATTGAGACCTTCCATTTTAGTTTTACTTTTTTGTTAAAGGGACAGGTTTTTTTGGTCTGTGTTTTACTTTATTTTTGAGAAATGTGCAAAAGGACATATTAAAATTATCTCAGACATGAGGAGAGAAGCCTTTCTCTTGAAATAGTCTGTCCTTTAGAAAGAGAAACATTTAAATAAAGTATCCAAAACTATGCAACATATCTGCTCTCTGATTTATCTGTTAATGCTACTTAGAAAGACTTACCAAATAAAATAAATTTAAAAAATATAAAAATAATTAAAAATAAAAATTAGGCTATCATACTTTTATATTTAAAGAATATGTATTAGAAAAACCTGGAAATGATATAATAAAATGAGGATTTTTAGGTAGCTACTGAAGATCGGTGTAATCTGTAAGCATTTGTAGAAATATTATGACACAATTTCATTCAATATAAGGATGCAGAATTAAAACACAAACTATGTAGTATATTGAAGACATATGATTATATAAAAGTTTAAATATAAAGTCAAAAGAAGTTCCCACTAAATGGAAATTCCCTGTATTATTACATGTAAAAATTGCTAAATGTAAATTTAACTCATTTATGTACAAAATTGCAAAAATCCAAACCTCATTCTGAAGTTTATGTGTTTAAAAATATCTGGAAAAAAAATGTTAGAAAGTGAAATAGCTAGAAACAATTTTTTTAAGTAGTAAGTAAAAAATTGTCTCATGAAAATGTAAAATATAATATTATTTTAATTTAATAATGCTTCTGATTCAGGAATAGTTCAAGTCACCAGTCAGTTATATATAAGCATTTTTCATCTGATAAACATTGCATCTAGAACCAAAGGAAATATGCTAACTTTGATATCATGCAAAGTAAAGTCATGTTTTTAATCCCCTGAATATACAAAGCATGACAACAGCGGCAGCTACTACTACAACAAAATTAGAAGCAAAAGAAGAAATTTAAATTATAATATGCAATAAATTAATTTATAACATCTTTATAGATAAACATTAACATATAAAATCATGAAAAAATCAGTAAGGACAACCATACTAATACATGGACAGAGGATATAAGCAAATAATTTATGAAAGTTTAAATGAAAAATAGGAATGAAATTTTTAGTTAAAATAAAAAATGATAAAAAATATGTGGCTTTATGGTGATATGAAGGAAAAACTCTCATAAGCATATTCTATAGCTTGTTACATTAGTCAACCAGGAAAATAAAAATAAGATAGAACCAAACAAAAAAAAAATTGGACACAAATCAAATATTAAACATTTTCTCTTACTTACTGTTATGTACTCTAGGACTCTGTTAGCAACTTTCTGGTATCTTTTTCAAGGACTTCACCATCTCTCTTGGGAGACTGGTAGATAAAACTAAATATACTTAATGAATAAATCAGCATGTGGGATAAAAATGACAACTGATGACGTGAAACACATTATTGATGTAAGTTCTCTTCTCTGTCTCATTCTACAAAGAGTATTTGATGACTCTGAACTTGAATTAATAATTCTTTTAATGAACTTATGTAGGCAATGTGTATTGTTAAGCTAATTCATTTGTATAGAGAGTAATTTTTGTTATCTCGCGGGACACTCATTCCTATTAAATGACATAAAGTATACATAATAGCCAATAGACTACCTCACAATACAACTATGACAATTAGAACATTGTATTTCTGTACTGAAGTTTGGCAAATATGGTAATATATTTGGCGTTTGTGTTGTTCCTGCTGTTTTTCTTTGTTTACAGGAGAGGAAAATGAATCTTTCTGAGTTTTAGTATTCTCCAAGTTTACATATCTAATAGTGTACAAAGCCAGAATTGGAGCTAATTATTCTTTTTTTATTATCATTATAGCTGGCTATTTTAAATGCCAGTCCAGTCTAGTAGTCTAGTACCCTTTTCATGCCAGTTATCTAAATAATCAAATAAATATTTTAATAGATTTTAACTTTACCTTGGTAATATGATATTGCTTAAACATACCTCAAGCTTTAAAGGAGAACACATTTTCTCAGTTATTGTATTCTAATTCTTAAAATATAAAACCTAAGGATTTTTATAGTTTTGTTTCATTTTTTCTTTTTTTAAATCTTTTGGTAACATTGTATAGCTTGGAGGATATTAGATTCCCCAATCAGGTATCACACGCATGCCCCTTGCACTGGCAGTGTGGAGTGTTAAGTGCTTAATTGCTGGGATAGTTCCTGCTTCATTCTGCTTCTGTAGCATGCACTGTTTGTCCAGCTGCAATTCCCATCTATCTTTTTCAATGAAGTGACATAGTTTTCATCATTGTTATGATTTTAGAGATCCTCTCCCATAGATATCTGTACTTTCATATAAATGGAAAACAGCCTTTAATGAAATAATATAAATAACATCCCTCCACACACATACACACACAGAGGAATATTGTTCTGTTAATCATTCATCAAAAGCTAACTTGTCTGGCCAATGACATTTTTGTTATAAGGTCCTTAATATTGTCTAACAAATATGTAGAAATAATGTATGATTAAAAAAAGCACGAAAGTGTTATTTAGTAGGTATTCATTCATTCAATATATATATTGAACACTCACAGTTGTCAGGCACTCTGCTTGAGAATGAGAAGACACAAAGAAATAACCATTGATTTCATACAAATCATAAAAGAAAATTAGGAACAGCTAGAAGCCCTAGTTTATTTTAAGCAAATATAAAACTATTCATTGGAAAAATTTCAGTTTGGTATAAATTAGCATGAATCCAGCCTCAATTGAAAAATGTTAATCAGATTATAAGAGATAAATTCACTTACATTTTCCAAAAGAAAATTATATTTAGTATTTTTAGAAGATAACTAAATTATATTTAGAAAGTGAAAAACATTTAAATATTATATTTGGTTTATTCTATGATCTTGCAAATTAATAGATAGGACCCAAGTATATACAATACCTGATTCAAAGCTTCAACTACAACTACTTTGGTTTTCTAATTTGCAATTTGATTGGGTTTCAAGTATATTTTCCAAATACAATAACACTAAAATGTGTTGGTACAAATTTTAAGAGTTAGAGTTTATGAAATCAGTACTTGTTAAATTTACCATAGCATTAAACTACATTTTTCCTTAATTAAAATGGTTAGTATTAGCAGAAGAGAGTCAGGGAATCCCTCTTCCTTGAGCCTCAGTTCTTGATAAGGATGCAAAGCAGAATATGAAGAACCTGCTTACATGTTACAAGCAAGTTTACTGAAGATAAAGAGAGAGAACAGAGAGAGCAACTCAAGAGAGAGATGGGCCAGGCCAGGGAAAGCAATGACACTGGAGGGCTGGGGTGTAGAGTTCATAGGGCAAGTTTATTTGCATAATCTGGTAGGATATTGACTGACAGTCTTAATGGACAGCTGCAGGTTATATAACAAGAGGGTTTTCTATGCATGTCCTCCCCATAATTCAGTCTGATATAATTAGATTTATGTATTCATAGAATATTTATGAACATTTAATGAGTCCAATGGCTACCAAAGTTACCTAAGTACATGATACCCTAAGGTTATGTGCCTTTGCCTGAGTGGGGAAAACCCCCCCAGCTGGCCAGTGGGGGGGTTTCTGATCCCCTAATCACTTTGAAGTACTGAGGAGGGCATGGTTGGAGTGAGGTTGGCAAATAGTTTGGCAGGATTAGGCAACCATTGGACATTCGCCAATGGGGCCACCTCTCGTTGCTCATAGATGGCTTCCTGCCTAACAGATAGTCTTAGAACCTACTTTGCACTTTTAATTTTGTATCTACAAGTTTATAAATGAAGAGAAACAAATATATGTGGATAGATCCTCCCATTTAGGTGTCTGATTTGAATTTTCAGAACACAAGATAATGTGGTTGCCAGAAAGAAAATCGGATGTCCTTGTTACTAGAACCTAAGATAATGATTATAAACTTTATTTCTGATAGATGTGTCTGGAAAGTGTGTAATTAGCAAAAATTTGAAGCGATCGACTGACCAGTGTTATAGCTCAGTTTTATTAACAAGCAAAGGGAAATGCATCCTCCAGGCATGAGGGCAGGCCAACCCAAAAGACACGAAGAAAAGAGAAGCGCCCCCCTATCCTCGACTCAGTTTTGGCTCTTCTTTTTGTATGATTTTTCTCTTCCCCATGAGCCTGCCCTATGTAAATTGGGCTAGCCAGGAGGGCTGGTTATTTTACCTGAGGTTCTCACTCTCATCCTTGGACCTTCCTTTGTTCTGTTTACACGGGTGTTTCCCTTCTTTGTCTTTTAGCCATTGCCATTCTAGACTCCTTTTTCCTATTCTACCTACCAGATGCCAACATAAAAATTAAATATTTAGAATTTTTTCAGAGAGAAAATTGTTGACAAAATAATTGTCCCTTAAATCAATGACTGATATTATGTTTTTTTTTATTTTGTGATTGTTGTGCATTGTAGAAATATCTTCTATTAAGTATCAACTTTTTATTCCTGATGTTTTCTAAATATTTTAAAAGATAATTCATTTTTTAGGAAATTAATACAGTTAATAGTGTTGTAATGGAGTCTTACTTAGCATTATTTCATCATTATAATGAACTATATTAATAATTTTGTTTCATTAATTATTATTTCATCATCTCATTATTCATGGTTCCTTGCTTCCTTGTGATGGAAAAAAATCAACTCAAATTGGTTTGAGCAATAATGGGTATGATAGCCTTTGAAAATTTAAAATTTCATTTGCTGATTGGCATTTTCATTTGGATTAAAGCTAAAGCTCAACACTGTCAACTGAATCTCTCTACATTTCCTGTCTCATGATTCCTCTGAGTAGATTCATTGTCATGTAAGCCTTCCTACTCAATAGCCCTCAGCAACTCAAAATGCATATTACTTTTATAGTTAACTGTTCCAAAGGAAATGAAGATTTTCTGTCTCAGTGATTTGAATCAAATTCTTGTATTAAGTATCTTTCAATCTGACTTGGACAAGGCATTATTCTTTAACCAATAAAAGAGAGCAGAGGCTTGTAAAATCTCTGAATATCCATGATTGGCCAGGATAAGTTTTACTTATCCACTTTTGTAGCTATGGGTAGACTCAACCTCAGTCAAAATTCTTGAATCACAAGTGATATTAGAATAAAAACTAAGAATAATAAAAATTTTTCTGTCAACTTTTTATGAGATTATCTTGTGGGGGAAGTATAATAGTCTATTAAAATTCATTTTGAGATAGCACATAAGACTTTCTGAATATATACCTTGTTCACTGTCACTGTATTTAGTTATCAAAAGCTTTCAGAATTAAAGGAAAAAATGAATCATTCCAGGGTTCTACACATATTTATGTATACATGACTATGAGTTAAGGGTATCTGTAAATTCATTTCCAACATCTTTCTTATAAAGACAATATCCAGATACCTAATCCCTTCTGTTTATTATAACGATGATGAAAGTAGGGATGCACCTGATCATCACTAAGAATTAGATAAAATATATTTGACCCCCTCTTTTGATGGTAAGTTCCACCTTGAAGTCAAGTCATTTTTATTATGTCTTCCAAACAGGTAGTCCAGTGAACAGCACAGTCTTTCCTCCAAAAAATAAACAGTAACTTATGTTTACTTTTCAAGTTACTTAATTTTCTCATATCATGGTATAGCAAGAAAAGAAAAACTAGTCTTTTCAAAGGGATATACAAGTCTAAATACTCTGATAGTTCTTCCTATAGTTTTAATCATTTAATTGTCATCAGATAATTGTCAGATAATGTTCCTCATCTCCTTCATTAGGGAAGAAGATAGAGGAATATTTTAATATCTGGTTTTTCTTTTTCTTTCAGCTTAGTACTTTCTCACTTTAATATTTAAACAAAAAGGTCTGTTTGACACAAGTCAAGATGGGGTGACTAGAAGACCCTAGAGAAGTAAGATCTGAGAGGGAAAAAAAATGCTTTTGAAAGGTATGTTTACTCAAACATAAACACGGAGGAACATACCTCCACACATTAGATGGAATGTTTCCAAAAAGTTGTAAACATACAATATGCCGTAGATATTGCTAGTTAACCAACCATGCTGCTTTGGCAAAACCAATACAGTACTGTAAAGTAAAATTAAAAAAAAAAATTAAAAAATTTAAAAAAGAACTAGTAAAAAAATTAAAAAATAAATAAAAACAAATAAATTGGTAATAGTAAAATTATACTCTATGGCAAGATGTATGAATATTCTTATTATACTAGTCATAAAGTTGTAATGCAAAGTCTAATAACTGAAGAGTATTACTTATAAAACTTAGCTCTGGTTTCAGAGGCTCAAATATTTCTTAGCTAACTATGGAAAAATGTATCTTGTTCCTTTTCTTTTGTTAGAAAGCTGTTTTAGGCATATGGGAGAAAATATTGATCCAGTTTCCAGAGTAACAAAGAAACTCAAGAGACTTTGATAGACTTCTAAGATCATGTAGGATTTTAAGTTAAGCTATAACTTATAGAAATTTTGTCTAAAGCTTATTCTCTAAAATTATATTCTATTTACTTATAATCTCCTTTAAATTTTTCAATAAAAAAGAAGTTAACCAGTCTTAGATTCAAGCTTATCCAGATTTCCCTATATATTTCCACACTTGATTCTGATTTTCTCCATATGAAAATTATATATTTTGCTAAGGACACAATAATATTATCTCAATATGTGATTTTAAGAGTAAAAATTATTTTAAATATATTTAGAATTACACCCAATATTTATTTTGTCTGTTCTAATATAATACAGATATAGCAATAAGATATGATTATACAAATATAAAACGAGCTTGACAGTTACCAATGTGTTCATTTTTCCCAGTCAGATAATATTTCAGTTTACTATTCTTTTGATGCTAAAGCTGAAACTCCATTAGTTGCAAAGAGTCACACTTGACTAAGAAACTAACACCCATAAAGGACCTTAGATCACTCAGGAACAACCCATTAAGAAAATAACCTGGGCAGCAGAAGTAAGCATTGAGTGTGATGAAAATTTTGAATGGATGATAAAGGAAAAATGTAGTCTCAGGATCAACTGGAACATAAAGTTATATAGTTTACCACACTAAGTCTTATCATATTCCCCACAATAATAACCAACTAGAACCATGTAATAGCTGAGGCTAAGAATGACTGAAATTAATTTGGAATTATCTTCATTCAAGTATTATGTGGAGATTTTAAACTAGCATACATCTTGGTATAGAGGATGGGGAGATTGACAGTGATACAACTCCCTATTTTATAAATATGTATAGATTGAGAGGAGGAGATATGATGAATTTTCTGAGCTTTCCACTGCATTTAAAAATAAGTAGAGATTTTAGAAAAATTGAGTTTGTCAATGAAATAGTCGTACTACAATAAAAATCAGAAAACATCAACTATTTACTAATACTAAATCATGTTTGCATATTTATTTTTATATCACTGATACACAAAAAATCTTTAATAAAAAGGATGACAGTAATATTTCATGAGAAATTATTTTCAGGATAATCCTGGTTAATTTCAAAGAAAAGTACAAATAACAATACAACTGGCAGGTAAAAATTAAAAATGCATTTAAGGTCATAAATGATGTGTATGAAATGCAAACCTGGTTCTTTAAACAGAAAATCCAAGTCCCTGTTTATCTAAATTGTTAAGATCATGTAACACATGAGAAAACAGGAGATGTTAAAAGTATTCCTCTCAGTCTAGTGGGAAATATACCTATAGGGAAATATTCCCCTGCTGGGAATAGAGTGGGCTATCATACCTATATTCTTTGAAAGTTTTCAAGAGCTGTCAGTCAGACTAAAGAAAACAGTCATTGAGAAGTGATAGTCAGGCTTACATGTATTTCTCAAATTTTATCAATAACATAATGTGATTTGAGGCTCTCTGAAGGCCAGATTTCAACAGCATAGTGTTAGAGAGATTCAGCCTTAATACTGTAAATTTAGCATTTCCAAAATTTCTGATATTTTGCTTTCAATGATCTGGATTTCATTATTCAAAAAGTTTTCTTGTTTGTCTGATTTCTGTTTTTGTATGTATGTGAATATAACTGTAAGTAAGTAACTGTAAGTAAGAAGTATAGCTACAGAAAATAAATCATTTTATACTTCTTGGCCCAGAAATGGGACCCAAACAGGAAAGTTCATGAGGCTGCTGTTCATATATGACTGTAATTTTCTTAATATCCTTGCTTGTGGCTCAAATGGAACTTTTTAATTCATGTTACCAATAATAATTTCATTGGGAAGAACATGTCTTCTAGGGCTGTATATAAAGAAACAATGGATAAAGCAGTTTCTGTGTTTCATCTTCTTTCCTTCAAGAGACGTAAGTTGTTGACACAAGAAGATAGAAAATCTAGGAACTCTACAATATAGAATACTATAATGAATGATTGATTGCCTTAATTAGGTGGCTAGTTGAGTAGTTAAATATTTTTTAAGTAAATAATTTAGTAAGTTGTCATTCTAATAATAAGGCCAAAATAGATATTCATTTTTCAAATCCTATTTGTCCCTCCAAAATAAACTGAAGTGTTAAAATGTCGCTGTAGTGGCATTAATTTCTTGGGACAGGTGTTTAAGAATAATTTCTTAGAGTGAGGCTCATCTTACACAGAATTTCACTGAGAATGTTAGAAATAAAAGCCTTTTATTAGAGTCAAAGTTCTTTATGAAAATGACTTATTATTTCTATTGAATCAAGTAAAGAAATTAAAACTTTATTTTTCCCCAAGTAGCAGAAGATGCCCATATCCCCCTTTACTGTGAAGAAAGCTTTGACTGATTCCAAATTTTAGAAATCTCCTTTTTAAGAAAATGCCAAGGAACTCTCTCTGTTGAGATGGAAAAAAAAATATTTCCTCTACAAATATTAGTAATTCCTTGATAAAGCATCTATAATAGTGGAAACTTTTTGAGCTTTTTTCCATGAGTTATTAATAGAATGTACAAAATTTTAAGTTCATTAACTATAATAGCAATAATATGTCAAGTTTCTCTCATAGTTGAGATTTGCAAAGTCACAACAGATGCTCTTATTTATACCTCTTTACAGTGAGAGCCCATGCTTCCTCACGGTGTGCAGCCTTCTTTGTCTCAGTAGACATTGACTACAAGTGTGTTCTTGAAAATGTTTGATTCATAATTATCAACATTTTCAAGATTCTGTTTAAAAAAAAAAGAGAGAGAATCCCGGTGTTCTACATCCAAGTAATATGCCATTTAGATATAAAAACAAAGTAAGAGCATATACACTCAAAAATAATTTTCTCTCCAGAAAATTTTAGGAAGTGCAAAAATAATTTTATGTGAAGATGTAAATGACTGAATAGGGAAAATATTCTATAAGGAAAAATAAAATCAAGATACTTATATGAATTTAAAATCCAATAAAAACTATAATAATTAACAGAATGTGATACATTTTTAAGTATAGAAAATAGAACAATGGATTAGAATAGGTTGTGCAGAAATAGACTCAAGTATATGTTATTTGTTGATATTTGACTAAAGAACAAATGAATTTAGTGGAGTGGAAAAGAGGAAGGACTGAAATGAGATTTAAAAGGATGGATGAAATGTGAAAAAGTGAATTGAAATGTTGAAAATATTTATTATCACTAATGGAATAAAGTTGAAATTAGCAGAAGATATCTTTACTCATATATATTAGAAAGGCTAACATAGAAAAAGAGAATGTCAAATGTTTTTGAATATGGAAAATGCAGAAAACTTTTACTCACTGATAGTGGGTAGAAAACTGATATAACCACCTAGGGGAACTAATTGGCAATTTATTAGAAAGTTAAATATGTACCTGTTTTTGGTTCAGTACAGTAAAGTTGCTCAGTTGTGTCTGACTGTTTGTGACCCCATGGACTGAAGCACACCAGGCTTCCCTGTCCATCACCAACTCCCGAACCTTGCTCAAACTCATGTCCATTGAGTTGGTGGCATCATCCAAACATCTCATCCTCTGCCATCCTCTTCTCCTGCCTCACTCGATCTTTCCCAACATCAGGGTCTTTTCCAAGGAGTCAGTTCTTTGCATCAGGTGGCCAAAGTATTGCTGTTTCAGCTTCAGCAACAGTCCTTCCAATGAATATTCAGGACTGATTTCCTTTAGGATGGACTGGTTGGATCTCCTTGCAGTCCAAGGGACTCTCAAGAATCTTCTCGAACACCACAGTTCAAAAGCATCAATTCTTCGGTGTTCAGCTTTCTTTATAGTTCAACTCTCACATCCATACATGACTATTGGAAAAACCATAGCCTTGACTACTCGGACATTAGTTGGCAAAGTAATGCCTCCGCTTTTTAATAAGCTGTCTAGGTTGGTCATAACTTTTCTGACAAGGAGCAAGCATCCTTTAATTTCCTGGATGCAGTCACCATCTGCAATGATTTTGGAACCCAAGAAAATAAAGTCTGCCACTGTTTCCCACCTTTTTGCCATGAAGNCTTGACTACTCGGACATTAGTTGGCAAAGTAATGCCTCCGCTTTTTAATAAGCTGTCTAGGTTGGTCATAACTTTTCTGACAAGGAGCAAGCATCCTTTAATTTCCTGGATGCAGTCACCATCTGCAATGATTTTGGAACCCAAGAAAATAAAGTCTGCCACTGTTTCCCACCTTTTTGCCATGAAGTGATAGGACCATATGCCATGATCTTAGTTTTTTTTTTTAATTTTTTTAATTTAATTTTTTTATTTATTAGTTTTTACTTACAATACTCTATTGGTTTTGCCAAACATTGACATGAATCCACCACAGGTGTACATGAGTTCCCAACCCTGAACCCCCTTCCCACCACCCTCCCCATATCATCTCTCTGGGTCATCCCAGTGCACCAACCACAAGCATCCTGTATCCTGTATCGAACCTAGACTAGCGATTCATTTCTTACATGATAGTACACANTCTGCATTCAGATGCTTATATCTTTCCTTTTCTTCTTTGCTTTTCGCTCTCTTCTTTTCACAGCTATTTTTAAGGCCTCCCCAGATAGCCATTTTGCTTTTTTGCACTTCTTTTCCATGAGGTTGGTCTTGATCGCTGTCTCCTGTACAATGTCACGAACCTCTGTCCATAGTTCATCAGGCACTCTAACTATCAGATCGAATCCCTTAAATCTATTTCTCACTTCCACTGTATAATCATAAGGGATTTGATTTAAGTAATACCTGAATGGTCTAGTGGTTTCCCTATTTTCTTCAATTTAAATCTGATTTTGGTAATAAGGAGTTCCTGATCTGAGCCACAGTTAGCTCCTGGTCTTGTTTTTGTTGACTGTATAGAGCTTCTCCATCTTTGGCTGCAAAGAATATAATCTGATCTGATTTCAGTGTTGCCCATCTGGTGAGGTCCATGTGTAGTGTCTTCTCTTGTATTGTTGGAAAAGGGTGTTTGCTATGACCTGTGCGTTTTCTTGGCAAAACTCTATTAGCCTTTGCCCTGCTTCATTCCAGAAGCCTAAATTTGGAAAGAATTGATGCTTTCAATTTGTAGTGTTGGAAAAGACTCTTGAGATGGTTGATGGCATCACTGACTCAATGGACATGAGTTTGAGGAAACCAGTGAGACAATGAAAGACAATGAAGCCTGGCATGGGGCAGTCCATGGGATCTCAAGGAGTTGGACACAACTGAGTGACTTAACAACAACAAATTCACACAGGAAAGAACAATGTTGAGTCTTATTTTTCTTTATCCACCAGGCATTACTGTTCATTGGTAAGAATTCTCACCTTTTGTAGCTTTCTTTCCAATTTTTGCAGGATCCTATATGCAGGCTCAGAAGTGGATAAGGTTTGGGGAGTGTAGCTTGGTTATCTATCAGAACTTAAACAGGCTTTCCATTACCTTTAATATTACTTTTTCTTGGCTATTTAAAGGAATATCTGATAACAATTTACTAGAGAATCCCTTGGTGTACCAGCAACACTAGGAGGTGCCCCAAAAGGCCCTCCTTTGAGGTTAGATAATAGGAATATCCAAGTTAGTGTGGAAGGATCTGACTTCTATTTATCATCTTGTAGTCTTTTCAGAGTGTAAAGGTAATTCAGACATAGGATTTATAGATGGGTTACTCAGCTAAAGAAGGATAGAGTGGAGCAGTAGGAGTCATGTCAGTCTTATGGTCTTTTGTTTTAGTCACCTTATGTGTTTTGGGGCTTCCCCAATGTCACAACTAGTAAAGAATCCACTTGCAGTGTGAGAGACCTGGGTTTGATCCCTGGAGTGGGAAGATCCCCAAGAGAAGGGAATGGCTACCCACTCAAATATTCTGGCCTGGATAATTCTATGGACTATATAGTCCATGGGGTAGCAGAGAGGTGGACATACCTGAGCGACTTTCATTTCACTTCACTTCACTTCACGTGTCTAACTTTTCACTAGCTGTTTGTAATGAATCTTTCAAGGAAGCTATTTTGGAATCTTGAAGTCTTTTGGAGCCTTCTTCATGAAAATTAAAATAGGCATCCCATTTGTTTGATTTGGGAAACCTTGCTCAAGACTGTCTGGAGAAATATCAATAATCTCAGATATGCAGATGACACCACCTTTATGACAGAAAGTGAAGAGATAGCATATTAAAAAGTAGAGATATTACTTTGTCAACAAAAGTTCGTCTAGTCAAAGCTATGGTTTTTCCAGTGATCATGTATGGATGTGAGAGTTGGACTGTGAAGAAAGCTGAGAGCCAAAGAATTGATGCTTTTGAACTATGGTGTTGGATAAGACTCTTGAGAGCCCCTTGGACTGCAAGGAGCTCTTGCAGAACCAGTCCATTCTGAAGGAGATCAGCCCTGGGGTTTCTTTGGAAGGAATGATGCTGAAGCTGAAGCTCCGATACTTTGGCCACCTCATGTGAAGAGCTGACTCACTGGAAAAGATTCTGATGCTGAGAGGGATTGGGGGCAGGAGGAGAAGGGAATGACAGAGGATGAGATGGCTGGATGGCATCACTGACTCGGTGGACATGAGTCTGAGTGAACTCTGGGAGTTGGTGATGGGCAGGGAGGCCTGGTGTACTGCAATTCAGGGGTCACAAAGAGCCGGACACGACTGAGCAACTGAACTGAAACTTGGTTTCAGAGTACTCATTTTTCTGGCCAACCCTTTCTCTCCCAGGAATAGCTGTTGCCTTCTTTTTCTGTTGCTTTGTGTCCTGAAAATCAGGCTTGACTTTCTCTTTGCCTGGAGTAGGTCAGTTCCTTTTTATGCAGACAGCTCAACCAATAGGTTGAGGGCTCCAACATATGGCCAGATAGAAACATGGGTTGTACTCCATTCGCAGCTGAAGTTCTACCCACTGTTGACAGCTCTCAGAAAAATTATCTAAGTCCTTCATTTTGGCTATCTTTGGAAGCAGCTCTGAATCTTGAGTGCACAGTATCCTTGGGAGTTGTTCAGCATTGATAAGGATGTTCACGGTTTGTTCCTCTCAGAAATACAGAAACTAAGCCAACTATTTCTCAAGTTCATGTGATTTGGATAATTTTAAAGAAAAAAAATTTAGTTTATCAGTTTATTAAAATAGGCATATTTTTAGAGTTATCAATATTAAATATAATATAGGCATGCAATTTTATTCTACCCATGTTAACTAAAAGTTAAATAAACTCATGTTATCTCTATTACAGAATTTATCA